>QAOA01005942.1:73187-83818 GCA_003255065.1 Cercis canadensis
ACCCCCCCCCCCCCCCCCCACGAGAAAAATAAAAAAGGTATAAGATGCATAATATGATATGATGCAAAAGAATGGAGTCGCCACCAATTGTCTTATTCCATTTTTAAACAAATGAAATGGTGCGATTGGACACCTAAAAGATTTGGTCTACGTTCAGAGTTTGGATTTAGGAGTTGATTACGTGTAGGGAAGGTATTAGCACCCTACGACGTCCGTTCTTAGAACGGTTACCTATTTAATCTTTTGTTATCTCTTAAAGTGAATTAAATTGGTCATGATATTACATTTTAAAATAAAGTAATATTGTGTTAGGTCTTGTCAGTCATTCTGGTGATAAAAATATGTCGTAAGACTATTAGGTAGAGTTCGTGATTGTCATTACAATCATTTCCCAATCTATTCCGTCATAAGCAAGTTTTAACATTTTTATTAATAACTAGAAAAATGTATGAAATGCAATTTATTATAAATGTTAGAAAATGAATTTGAGATTTGTGGAATTTTTTTTTATTTTATTGAAGGTCTTTCTTTAGCTCACCAGTACATCTGGAAAGGCCGAAGGGACACTCTTCATCTCCGGAATGTCAAAGAGTTGTTGTCATTACAACTATCCTCAACTATTCCATCGTCGGTACTTTAATCCACATTTTAAGGTAAATAAAAACATGATATTATGTATAGATAAGATTTTTTTTGAAGAATTATGCATAGAAAAGATCGTTCTCAAGAGTTAGCCTCAAGCTCCGCCAGTACTTCTAGCAAAACTAGAGAAACCCCTTTACCTCAAGAATGTCAAAATATCGCTATCATTATAGCTAATTTTGATTATTCCCTCTTCGGTAATCTTATTCTAGCATAAGTAAAATAATGACGAAATGTAATGAGATGAATTACAATGTAGCAAATAAATGCTAGAAAAATATTAATTAAAGGATAAAGCGATATCGAGAATTTCATTGGCCACACCAGTACCTCTGGCATAACCAAGAAATTTATCCCTCACCTCAAGAACATTAGGAAAAATTGTCAACACAATTATTTCCTAATTTAATCCGTCGTCGGGCTTTAATTTTCTTACAAAAAAAAGGAAAATGACTATGTACAATAGAAAATGCATAATGCATGTAAAATAAATAAGACAAAATAAATTAGTATTATAAAAAAAAAATAAACATGATAATAACAATATGCAAAGAAAAAGAAAAAAAATTATAAAATAAATAAATTAGAATGGCCAAAAATGAAACATGAGTCCTAAATAAATGAACCCAAAAGAAAGCTAAAACTAAATACATTAAATAATATAGCTCTTAAGTAAAAGATATACTCAACTCAAAAAATAAAAATAGAAAAGTGCAATAGAATTAAAAGAACCAAAGCCCAAGAAGTAAGGGCAAAATAAAAGAAATAAAACAACCAATGGCCCCAAAGATAAAGAGTAATAATAACAATATGTAAAGAAATAAAATAAAGATTATAAATTAATTGATTAACATAACCAAAAACAAACAAATATACATATTTGGGCCAAATTTTATTCTAGCTCATCTAATTACTAAAACAACATTAAAAGAATAAAAATAAAAGTAGCATGTTAAATAAACAAGTCCAAACAAATTATCAACTCAAACAAGTAACACACCCAAAAGTCATCATACTAAATCAGCAAAATAAAGAGGCCCATGAATTTTGGACCTAAATTCGGCCCAATCAACTTAACCTCAAAATCAGAAATAGCAAAACCCAAGGAAACAAAGCTAAAACCAACAAAATTGGAGGCCCGCGAATTTGGACCCAAATAAGTAACAACCCAAGAGATAAAACACTAATTCAACAAACAAAAAGGCCCACTAAATCAGCAAATGAAGATGGCCCACGAATTTTGGGTCTAAGTTGACAAGTAAAACAACATAAAAATGGAATAGGCTGGCCCAACAATTTAATAACCCAAAGAAAAGGAAATAAAACAGCCTACACATCAAATAGGCAAAAGACAACCAGCAGAATCCAAACCAATTGGTTTCAATAAAATATAACAACCCAAAAATGAAAAAAAGAACCCATCGATTCAGCAATAAACCAGGAAGTGGGAAACACAAAATAAACTATAAAACTAAAACCAAAAGAAATAAAAACACTCCATTACCTTTACTCGATCGAATACAAGAGCCCAAATAAATCAACAAAAGTCATAAAAAGGGGAAATAACTTCATATGGGTAGAACAAATAAAAGTCAAAGTGCTAATGAACTAAACACCACACGTACAAGAAAGAAGGAAACCAGACAGGGAAGGGAGAAACCGTGGGGAAGAAGAAGGCAAAGGGGCAGAGGGGCGAAAATGGTGAGGACGCAGGACCTCCATCTTTCAATCTTCACCTTCCATTTCTTTAACCCACCGATCATATGGTGAGCAAAAAAATTCCCTTCATCCCTCTCATTTTGGGTCTCTATTTTCTCTCTAGAGGAAATGGGTTTCTCTCTCTAAGAACTATTTCTCTCTCAAAAAAATTGGGGATGCATGTACCCCTCATTTGTGTATTTTTTGTTCTCTTTCGATAAATATTGTTTATCTCTCTAGATTGGGTGTTAATGGATATGAGAATGGGTTAATTTTTTTTGTGCTCTATCTCTCTCTCTCTTCCTCTGGTAACCTCTGTTTTAAATTTTTGGTTCAATTTGTCTAAGAAAAGAAATGAAAGGGGCGGAGCCACCACCGCTAGTGGCGCCACCCTTCCTTACTTCGGAAACAAAATGGAAGAGGCAAGAGATTTTCCCTTTTTTTTAACTTACATATGTGGGTTGGATGTATATCCCGTATAATGCAAAATCAACAAGGAAAGGAAAATTTTAGCATAAAAAGAATGATGAGATAGTGTTAATACCTGGATGTCTGCTGTATTCTTTCTTCCTCCCAACTTTCTAAGACTTTGCCTTTGAATTTTGGGTTCTCTCTGTATGCTTGTTTTCTACTTTGTTTCAGAGTTTTTCCCTCTGTTTATCTGTGTATCAGCTTCCTTTTTTTTTTCAGTATTGCTCTTATGTCTGTTTTTATAGACATATATTTGTGCAAGTTGCACTGATATGGGTTGATGATTTCCTGCTTTCAAGCTGCCAAGGCATGGCTGGGAGGAGTAACCGGACTAGGGAACAACATTTCACAACAATGGGGTTGCTGCTTTGCGTGTGGCCTCATAGAGCATTTATTTCTTCTTTGCTTTTTTTTTATATTATTCTTTTGTAATAATATTTTTTTTTGTATTTTATATTCTTTAAGTTATTTTTTGTGATTTTTATTAGCATTTCAGCATTTTAGCTATATTTGCTTTATTTTTGTAGCATTGAAATATTTCAATTGAGCACATAGAAATATGGTTCCAAATATCATGATCTCAAAAATAATCTATGTACAAATTTGGGTGTCATCAACCGACTAAAGCTAATTGGTTGCTAGCATATATATAAACATGTAAGGTATGCATTGAGAGATACACTGGATGAGAAGAGAAGAACCAGAGAGAAATCAGAGAATGGAAGATTTAGAGAGATTGAGAGAAAAGAATAAAGTGAGACTTGGGGTTCTGGCTTGCATATGCTGCAAGGCTCAAGAACAAAGGCCAAGGGGGAATTCTATTATAACAAAGACTCGATCTTGGTGTTGTTAATCATAGTGAAAATGCTCTCTCCCGTGGATGTAAGCCATCTTGGCTGAACCACGTAAATTATGGTGTTCTTCTTGATTATTTTGATTTACTATTTTTTTTTGTTTCTGGTTTAGAATTGTTATTGTTATTCTGGTATTGCTTGGTTCTTTGTTATATTGATTATGCAAGTTGAATTCTCTTACAATGTGGGAAGTGATCAAGAGGCTCAATCATGGGAACAACCAAGTATGACATTGAGAAATTCTTAGCCTCCAATGACTTCGGGCTATAGAGGATCAAGATGCAAGCAATCCTAGTGCAACAAGGACTGACTGATGCTTTGAAGGGAGACTCTGCATTCTCTGAGTCTCTGTTCGAGAAAGAAAAGAAAGATTTGCTAGAGAAGGCCAAGAGTGCAATAATCTTGTGCCTTGGGGATAAGGCACTGAGAGAGGTAGCTAGAGAACTATCTGCTGCTGCAATATGGCTCAAGCTAGAGTCACTGTACATGACAAAATCCCTTGCCAATCGCCTATTCATGAAGCAGCAACTCTACTCTTTCAAGATGACTGAAGAAAAAATGCTAACTGATCTGGAGAACATTGAGGTCAAGTTAGAGGATGAGGACAAAGCTCTAATATTGCTCAATGCTCTACCTAAGGTGTATGAACATTTCAAGGATGCCATGTTGTTTGGTAGAGAGCAAACCATTACCCTTGAAGAAGTGCAGTCCTCAATTCGAGCAAAAGAACTTCAGAAGAAACAAGAACTAAAGAATGACAACCAGGGAGAAGGGCTAAACCTGACAAGGAGCAGACCTGAGAAAAGAAGCTTCAAAAGGAACAAGTCCAGATCAAAATCCAAGAACCAGTTACAAACCATGTACAAATGCTTTCACTGCCACAAGAAAGGTCATTTCAAAAGGGATTGTCCAGAAAGAAGGGGCAAGGAATTCAAGGAAACTCAAGAACTAGTTGATGTAGACATAGTTACTGATGGTTATGATACTATTGGTGTTTTAATAGTTTCAAATACTGAAATTGAGAAGGACTGGGTGATGGATTCTAGTTGTACATACCACATGTGTCCAAGAAAAAAAAAATTCGAGACCATAGACCTAAAAGAAGGTGGAGTGGTGGTGCTTGGCAATAACAAAGCATGCAATGTGCAAGGCATAGGCTCTGTCAAATTAAGAATGTTCAATGGCCAAGAAATTATGCTGCAAGGTGTAAGGTACATACTAGAACTTAAAAGAAATCTCATATCTATAAGCATGTTTGATAGTTTAGGATACCTTACTAAAATTGAGCATGGAGTTATGAGAATTTATAATGGTGTATTGATAATTGCTAAAGGAATTAAAAGGAATGACTTATATATTCTTGATGGCTCTACAGTAATAGCACAAGAGTCTGTTGCAAGTCAAACACACATTGATAAAACTAAACTGTGGCACATAAGATTAGGACATGTCAGTGAGAGAGGTTTAGTTGAATTAGCAAAACAAAATCTGTTAAATGGTGATAAAATAGATAAATTAGACTTTTGTGATCAATGCATATTAGGAAAGGCTCAAAGAGTTAAGTTTGGAGCTGGTATGCATAATGCAAAAGGACCCTTCAAGTATGCTTACTCAGACCTTTGGGGTCCAGCAAGAACAAGGACTCATGGATGGGGGTTTTATTTTCTCACCATCATTGATGACTACTCTAGGAGAGTGTGGATCTATATACTGAAAAACAAGAGTGACACATTTGAAAAATTTAAGGAATGACACACACTAATAGAGAATCAAATGGGAACTAAACTTAAAACTTTAAGGATTGACAATGACCTGAAGTTTGTTTCAGAGTAGTTTAATGAGTTTTGCAGGAAGAAAGGAATTCAAAGACATAAGATTGTTGCAAGAACTCCTCAATAGAATGGCTTGGCAGAAAGAATGAACATAACCATTCTGGAACGTGTAAGATGCATGTTGTTAAGTGCAAGACTACCTAAAAGCTTCTGGGGAGAAGCTGCTACTATAGTTGTACACATGATCAATAGATGTCCTTATTATGCTATAGGGTTTAAAACACTTATGGAGCTATAGAATGGAAGACCTGCAAATTACTCTCATCTGAGGGTGTTTGGTGCTTTGGCTTTTGCTCATGTCAAGCACGACAAACTTAGAGCACGAGCAATCAAGTGTGCATTCATAGGATACCTTACTGGAGTCAAGGGATACAAGTTATGGAGGATGGAACCTAATGAGCCTAAGTGCATAGTGAGCAAGGATGTAATCTTTAATGAAACCAGAATGGCTATGTTGGATAAAGACCAAGGAGAATCAAACAGCAAAGAAATTGAGCAAGAGAATACTCAAATTGAGGTGGAGTTACCAACTCACCACGTCAATGAAGAAATAATTCAAACTGAAGAAGAAGTTCTTGTTGATCAACTACCTGAACCAATTCAGAATGAGTATCACTTGGTCAGAGATAGAGCAAAGAGAAGAATCATACCACCTAAGAGATTTGGCTAAGCTGACCTCATATGCTATGCTCTGAATGTTGCTGAAGAAATTCAAGACCATGAACCTTTGAATTTCAAGGAAGCACTCAAGAGTAGAGACAGTCACAACTGGTTAGCAGCAATGACAGAAGAAATGAAGTCACTAGACAAGAACAAGACTTGGATTCTGGTTTACCTACTTAAAAACCACAGGGTAGTGGGGTGCAAATGGATCTTCAAAAGAAAGGAAGGTATTCCAGGAGTTGAGAAAGTCAGATTTAAAGCAAGGCTTGTGGCTAACGGGTTTACACAGGTTGAAGGAGCTGATTTCAATGAAATCTTTTCACTTGTTGTTAAACATTGTTCTATTAGGATTCTTTTGTCTCTAGTTACTCAGTTTGACCTTGAACTAGAACAACTAGATGTTAAAACAACATTCCTTCATGGTGATCTCAAGGAAACCATATACATGCAGCAACTCGAGGGCTTTATTGAAGACAAGAATAATGTTTGTTTGCTAAAGAACTCTTTATATGGTTTGAAGCAAAGTCCTAGGCAGTGGTATAGAATATTTGATGAATTTCTGATGAAAATGAATTTCCAGAGAAGTAGCTATGACAGCTATGTTTACATCTTGAGACATAATGAAAAATCACCTATGTACTTGTTATTATATGTAGATGACATTTTAATAGCTAGTTCAAATAAAACCAAAATTGATAAACTCAAAATTAAGTTGAATTTTGAGTTCGAGATGAAGGAGTTTGGAGCTGCCAAGAAAATTCTGAGAATGGACATCATTAGGAACAGATCAAAAGGGGAGTTATTCCTATCTCAACAAGGCTACATGAAGAGAGTAGTTGAAAGGTTCAGAATACATAAGTCTAAACCAATTACAACTCCTTTAGCGCAACACTATAAGCTTTATGTCCAACAAGCACCTAGCACATATGAAGAGAGGGTTAGCATGGTGGTAATCCCCTATGCAAGTGGAATTGGGAGCATTATGTATGGCATGGTGTGTAGTAGACCAGATTTAGCATATGTTGTGAATGTTGTCAATAGGTTCATGGCAGATCCTAGACCAACACACTAGGAAGCTTTGAAATGGGTGCTAAGATACTTGAATGGCTCATTGGCTCCTAGTTTGAAGTTTAAAAGGAAACCACAAGATGAAGAAGCAATTAAGGGATATGCGGACTCAGATTATGCTAGAAATGTTGATACAAGGAATTCCTTGTCAAGATATGTATTCACTTTATTTGGCACTGCAAACAATTGGAAGTCCATGCTTCAGTCTGTGGTGGCTTTGTCTACAACTCAAGCTGAGTATATAGCTCTTGCAGAGGGTGTTAAGGAAGCTATGTAGCTCAGGGGAATGATTGGTGAACTTGGAATCATTCAAGAAAGTATCACAGTATACTGTGATAGTCAAAGTGTCATTCATCTCTTAAAACATCAAGTTTATCATGAGAGGTCAAAGCATATTGATGTTAGACACCATTTTATTCGAGAAGTGATTAAGACTAAGGACATTCTGGTGGAGAATGTTGCATCAAAAGAGAATCTAGCTTATGTATTCACAAAGTCATTACCTCTAGCTAAGTTCAAGCATTGCTTGGACTTAATGGGGTTCTATGAAGGATAATTCATAAGAGGGAGAGCAGCACTTGATTGAAAATTTTCTGATTTAGAGACAAGGTGGAAAATATGATGATATGCCCTTCAATAAGTTCAAACACAGGCAAAGACATGGTTGTGTTCACTTATGGGTCTGGGTGTGTCACTTAATGTGAGGCTCTGGAGTTTAGACACGGCCTCAGGCATTCAGACACGGGACGTGTTCATTCAAACACGACCTCAAACATGCAGACACGGAACGTGTTCACTGGTGTGTTGCAAGAGGGAGGTCTCTGGTTAAGTAACACGGGCGTCTCCTTTAAGACACATGGCCGTGTTATAGGAGTGTCTCTTAAATCAGTTAGGCGGTTAATAGCCATAACCAACTAAAGCTAATTGGTTGCTAGAATATATATAAACATGTAAGGTATGCATTGAGAGATACTCTGAATGAGAAGAGAAGAACTAGAGAGAAATTAGAAAATGAAAGATTTAGAGAGATTGAGAGAAAAGAATAAAGTGAGACTTGGGGTTCTGGCTTGCATATGCTGCAAGGCTCAAGAACAAAGGCCAAGGGGGAATTCTATTGTAACAAAGACTCGATCTTGGTGTTGTTAATCATAATGGAAATACTTTCCCCCATGGATGTAAGCCATCTTGGCTGAACCAAGTAAATTCTAGTGTTCTTCTTGATTATTTTGATTTACTATTTTTTCGTTTCTAGTTTAGAATTACTATTGCTATTCTGGTATTGCTTGGTTCTCTGTTATATTGATTGTGCAGGTTGAATTCTCTTACAGAATGGATGGAAGCTTCAGGGATTTCAGTGTCTTCTCCCTCACAACAACTATGTCAAGAACCGATTCAACCTAAAAGCTTAAGCTATTAGGTGAAAACCCAAAAATAATTTTATATTTAACAGATATGGTCAAAGGCCTTTTGTTTCTGTATTCACCACTCTGGTTGAGTGAGTAGTTGGGCACTTTAGCCCATGATTGGTGTCTCTTGTAAGTTGCAGTACTTATCTCCAATGATAATTGACTAGCTATCGATAAAATTTGAAAAAAAGAAAAGAAAGAAAGAAAAAAAAAAAAGAACCTACCAATCTCACCAGTTTGTGCCTCTTGGGCCACTAGGTTCGAATTTGGTATATACCGAAATCCTCTATTAAAGAGATATTCCTTTATCCCAATTTGCCTACTTGAAAAGCTATGTCAGCAATACTTGTCTACCAAGTATCCAAGCACCAGCTTAAATATATTCTATAAAGTCTTGAGAGGTATATTGATTTTAAAAAGCTATATATATATTAGGATCACAATGGCGCTCAATGCTAGACTTGAGTCAGCGTTGTTTACTTTGTTGTATTAATGTAGAAACAGAATGTGATATGTTTATTGAATGCTCAAAAGCCCATGTGGTAGCTAATGGGGATTGGTTCAACAGGTAAAGATCGAATTACTTCGTTTGTAAAGCTTAAGTTCGAATTCCACTGCAAGTAATCTTCCTTTGGTAGGCAACCTATAAGTACCACTATAAACCTTTATTGAAGCCCATGACATACTCTAACTTTAAAATTGAGTAGTTTTTTCTCATTCTAAACTTTTGCTTACCAAAGAAAAAAAAAACCCATGTGCTATGGAGTTTGTCTCCACTGATAATTAGAATACCGGAAAATAGGTTTGGGTCCATGATGGATTGGTGGCTGTTCATGCTAACCAAGCCAAACCAAAGTTATATTCCTGTTGGCTATACAGAGCTCACTGTTTATATGTTGTGGCGTATGTGGCTAGACAGAAATGATCGTGTTTTTAATGATAGAACGTTGACTTCTCAAGAGTTGGTTGCCAAAGCTTTGAAGGATTTGAAGGAATGCACGGATGGAAGCTTCAGGGATTTCGGTGTCTTCTCCCTGACAGCATCTATGTTTTGGAGTTTTAAGGGTTTTTTTGGGTTTATATGCCCATAGGCCTTTTGTTTCTGGTTGAGTGAGTAGTTGGGCACTTTAGCCCATGATTGGATTGCAGTAATTTACAAACAAAAAAAATAAAACCATATCAGTCTCACCAGTTTGTGCGTCTTGGGCCACCAGGTTCGAATTTGGTCTATACCAAAATCCTCTACTAAAGAGGTATTCCTTTATCCCAATTTGCCTACTTGAAAAGCTGTCAGCAATACTTGTCTACCAAGTATACAAGCACCAGCTTAAATATATTTTATAAAGTCTTGAGAGGTATATTGATTTTAAAAAGCTATACATTAGGATCACAATGGCGCTCATCAAGGCTTTACTGGAAATTATTGATGTATAGATTGAATTATGAAAAAGAGAGAACTGGGGTTAGAAGTTAGAACTTTATGAACAAGAAAAATTAACAAATAAAAAATAAAAGAAGGTATAGAGACAATTAACCGTAACAAGAACACTATTTTTTCCAACTTTAGAGAGAAAGAATCAATAAACTGCTCTCAATATCATAAATATCAAATTGAGTCAATTACATAAAACTAATTCGTATCTAATATATAGCAAGATTCAAGAAAAGGCACTAAACATCTCAAAAGCTAAAGAACCCTAATTCTTTTTTGCAGGAAACGCGAACCGGCACACAGGACAGACGTTCTTCTCACCCAACCACTTCATGATACAATCTTTGTGATAAACATGTGAACAAGGAATGATGACACATACTTCCATCCCAACCTCAAAGTCATCCAAGCAGATGCTGCACTGTCCTTCAGGAATATTGTCTATTTCAACCTTTTGAAGCAGCTTCTCAGCGGATCTAGGGCAAGCCGGCTTAGGCCTGTTTTTGTGGGTTTCAATTGATTCTGTGATCACCCTTTGGAGCACTGCAGTTTCCCTTCGAATCGG
>QAOA01005942.1:84358-98926 GCA_003255065.1 Cercis canadensis
TGATGATATGCCCTTCAATAAGTTCAAACACAGGCAAAGACATGGTTGTGTTCACTTATGGGTCTGGGTGTGTCACTTAATGTGAGGCTCTGGAGTTTAGACACGGCCTCAGGCATTCAGACACGGGACGTGTTCATTCAAACACGACCTCAAACATGCAGACACGGAACGTGTTCACTGGTGTGTTGCAAGAGGGAGGTCTCTGGTTAAGTAACACGGGCGTCTCCTTTAAGACACATGGCCGTGTTATAGGAGTGTCTCTTAAATCAGTTAGGCGGTTAATAGCCATAACCAACTAAAGCTAATTGGTTGCTAGAATATATATAAACATGTAAGGTATGCATTGAGAGATACTCTGAATGAGAAGAGAAGAACTAGAGAGAAATTAGAAAATGAAAGATTTAGAGAGATTGAGAGAAAAGAATAAAGTGAGACTTGGGGTTCTGGCTTGCATATGCTGCAAGGCTCAAGAACAAAGGCCAAGGGGGAATTCTATTGTAACAAAGACTCGATCTTGGTGTTGTTAATCATAATGGAAATACTTTCCCCCATGGATGTAAGCCATCTTGGCTGAACCAAGTAAATTCTAGTGTTCTTCTTGATTATTTTGATTTACTATTTTTTCGTTTCTAGTTTAGAATTACTATTGCTATTCTGGTATTGCTTGGTTCTCTGTTATATTGATTGTGTAGGTTGAATTCTCTTACAGAATGGATGGAAGCTTCAGGGATTTCAATGTCTTCTCTCTCACAACAACTATGTCAAGAACCAATTCAACCTAAAAGCTTAAGCTATTAGGTGAAAACCCAAAAATAATTTTATATTTAACAGATATGGTCAAAGGCCTTTTGTTTCTGTATTCACCACTCTGGTTGAGTGAGTAGTTGGGCACATTAGCCCATGATTGGTGTCTCTTGTAAGTTGCAGTACTTATCTTCAATGATAATTGACTAGCTATCGATAAAATTTGAAAAAAAGAAAAGAAAGAAAGAAAAAAAAAAAAGAACCTACCAATCTCACCAGTTTGTGCCTCTTGGGCCACTAGGTTCGAATTTGGTCTATACTGAAATCCTCTATTAAAGAGATATTCCTTTATCCCAATTTGCCTACTTGAAAAGCTATGTCAGCAATACTTGTCTACCAAGTATCCAAGCACCAGCTTAAATATATTCTATAAAGTCTTGAGAGGTATATTGATTTTAAAAAGCTATATATATATTAGGATCACAATGGCGCTCAATGCTAGACTTGACGAGCGTTGTTTACTTTGTTGTATTAATGTAGAAACAGAATGTGATATGTTTATTGAATGCTCAAAAGCCCATGTGGTAACTAATGGGGATTGGTTCAGCAGGTAAAGATCGAATTACTTCGTTTGTAAAGCTTAAGTTCGAATTTCACTGCAAGTAATCTTCCTTTAGTAGGCAACCTGTAAATACCACTATAAACCCTTATTGAAGCCCATGGCATACTCTAACTTTAAAATGGAGTAGTTTTTTCTCATTCTAAACTTTTGCTTACCAAAGAAAAAAAAAAAAAAAAAACCCATGTGCTATGCAGTTTGTCTCCACTGATAATTAGAATACCGGAAAATAGGTTTGGGTCCATGATGGATTGGTGGCTGTTCATGCTAACCAAGCCAAACCAAAGTTATATTCCTGTTGGCTATACAGAGCTCACTGTTTATATGTTGTGGCGTATGTGGCTAGACAGAAATGATCGTGTTTTTAATGATAGAACGTTGACTTCTCAAGAGTTGGTTGCCAAAGCTTTGAAGGATTTGAAGGAATGCATGGATGGAAGCTTCAGGGATTTCGGTGTCTTCTCCCTGACAGCATCTATGTTTTGGAGTTTTAAGGGTTTTTTTGGGTTTATATTCCCATAGGCCTTTTGTTTCTGGTTGAGTGAGCAATTGGGCACTTTAGCCCATGATTGGATTGCAGTAATTTACAAAAAAAAAAAAAAAACCATATCAGTCTCACCAGTTTGTGCCTCTTGGGCCACCAGGTTCGAATTTGGTCTATTCCAAAATCCTCTATTAAAGAGGTATTCCTTTATCCCAATTTGCCTACTTGAAAAGCTGTCAGCAATACTTGTCTCCCAAGTATACAAGCACCAGCTTAAATATATTTTATAAAGTCTTGAGAGGTATATTGATTTTAGAAAGCTATACATTAGGATCACAATGGCGCTCATCAAGGCTTTACTGGAAATTATTGATGTATAGATTGAATTATGAAAAAGAGAGAACTGGGGTTAGAAGTTAGAACTTCATGAACAAGAAAAATTAACAAATAAAAGAAGGTATAGAGACAATTAACCGTAACAAGAACACTATTTTTTCCAACTTTAGAGAGAAAGAATCAATAAACTGCTCTCAATATCATAAATATCAAATTGAGTCAATTACATAAGACTAATTCGTATCTAATATATAGCAAGATTCAAGAAAAGGCACTAAACATCTCAAAAGGTAAAGAACCCTAATTCTTTTTTGCAGGAAACGCGAACCGGCACACAGGACAGACGTTCTTCTCACCCAACCACTTCATGATACAATCTTTGTGATAAACATGTGAACAAGGAATGATGACACATACTTCCATCCCAACCTCAAAGTCATCCAAGCAGATGCTGCACTGTCCTTCAGGAATATTGTCTATTTCAACCTTTTGAAGCAGCTTCTCAGCGGATCTAGGGCAAGCCGGCTTAGGCCTGTTTTTGTGGGTTTCAATTGATTCTGTGATCACCCTTTGGAGCACTGCAGTTTCCCTTCGAATCGGGATCCTAATAGTGTCAACCACTGGTTCTGTGACTGTGCTTTCGATCTGAATCTCCACCTGTACGACGCCTATGCTTCCGCATCTCAATTCTATAAGCCCCACGGATTCTCCATTCGGACCTACACTGCGTCTCATTGGGACTCTGGCTCTTTGAACCCCATCCATGGCGTTGGAACTCTGTATGAGGAAGAATGCGGCACCTAGTTTTGAATTTGAATGAAGTTGATCAATTGCCTGTGTGTGTGATGAAGAATGCAGCGCTCAGCATTGGCAAATATACATATATACATATTCTCTTGATGCTGGTGTAATTAGGAAACCTAGTTACGGTAGGAAACCTAGTTACGGTATGAAACCTAATTACAATGTTCTATTGGCTTCCAAGTTCTCTAAAACGTGGCGGTGGGTTAGTAATAGCAGACTTCTAGTACATCTCTTTTATATTTGGCTGGTTTATCCAATAAAGAAAGAAATGAGAAAATTATTCTCAAGTTCCAATATTGAAAGAATAGACCAAAAAGTTTTAAAGGCACCCGCGCTTTCCAAGTAGTTCCTCTCACTTAGTGGAAAGTGACCAAAATATCCTCCAGCATTATATGATTATTTTGTTTATATATAGTTATTCTATATATATATATTTAAATATGATAACCTTGTACTAAATAAAATAACCATATATTTTATAGAAGTTTTTTAGATACTTTTGGTATTTATATAATATGTCATATTATATGAGAATAATCAATGTGTGAATGACATGTGTATAAGTCAATTATTTTAAAGTTTGTTTAAGAAAATAAGATAAATTATATTTATTTTCAATAAAATATGAAAATTACATATGCTTACTATATTAGTGTAATATGACATACTCATGTAGTATCATAAAATCTCTGATATTTTATATATGATAATCACATATATGATAATAATAATAACCATATTGCGCCGAAGAATATTTTTGTCATTTCACACAAGGTGGATTTGTAATGTCTTGATATTTTCTCTCTAAGTATTGAAACTCAAGAATAATTGTCCCAAAAAATTAATTTATATTTGATAATTTAATACATGAAAATAAGATTGTATCCCAAAATTGAAAGGAAAAGATTTTGTCCTTTTATCTTTCTTTTGACAGATAAAAAGTATTTGTGAAAATATTCAAACTTTTTTATCTTTTTTCCTGTATATTGCAACTTCCTGTATAAAGAGAAAGTTGCTCCCGCCCGAGTTTGACTGTAAGCTTGCTTTATTAAGAGAGCAACCTGGTGCAATTTTTTCTTTTTTGGCCATAAGCAACCAGGTGTAATTGGGTTTCATTGGCTTATAGATGATGTCTTAATATTAGGAAAAATCTTTTTTTTTTTAATGAAAAATATAACATAACCCTTTCAAAAAGAACAAAAATATAATAGAAAAGTAGTTTTTTTTTTTTTTTGTGTGTGTATATATGTATTACATTGTATTTGGTTGATTTCTGGGTTCTGATAAGAGAAATGGTTGCAAATTGCAATGCAGTTATAGCAGGAAGGGGTGACACAGGATCATAATTGTAGAAAGGTGATGTGGATTTTTGCTACCGGCAAGTATATCGAGCCACACAAATAATATAAAAGTGAGTAGAGCATAATCCTCAGGGATTTGACGTTAGCAAGTACCAATTTCACTAACAATGATTCTATTTGGAAAATTCAATAGTTTGAGTTGAAGAAAACTATACTAGTAACATGGATACAAAAGATCAATTGAAATGAGCTGAATAGCACAGCTTAAACAACTTAATCAGCAATTAAACTAAAGGATTAACAATTAACAAGAGAAGGTTAGAGGGCTGATTTCACTTGGTTTGGACTCCGGTTATTTCATAGACAAAACAACCTTTGAATTACTGAAGAATACATTATCCTAGCTACAAATCCCTTGTTGGCCAATTTCCCTAATTTGATTGAACTCAATCCCTTGGAGAAACAATCCTTCCTATCCCAACTAATTGCCTAATTCTTTGGTACAATTAACTTGTCTAGGTGATTAAGCTCTAGGAAATTAATTCAAGACCACATAAACTAAGTTATCTATTCCTAGATTAACTTGATTTATGGTAGAAATTACAAGAGCATACTCATATCTTACTATCCCTAGCATCAACATGAGTCAATAAATCATTCAAATGGTAGCTAAGCATTTAAAGACATTAAGAGCAGTGAAATCTACTCTAACAAAGAGACTTGCATCAAAATAACTTCATTCAACAATAAAACTTCATCCAAAACCTAGCTACATCAAACCCCTAACTAAAGGGGGTTTAGCTACTCATAGCTAAAACAAAGGAATACAGAGAAACAGAATTCATTAAGAGAGAAGAGAAGAAAAACTAGGTGAAATCTAGGTGGAATCCTCCAAAAGTGCTCTAGCTCCTTTCTCTTCTTTGTTCTTGACAGCTCTCCTCCGGATCTCTCTGTTTTTCTGTTCTTCTTGCTTTTATAGGTAGGTTAAGTCAAGAGAAAGATGAAATGACACATCAGACCCTGACGCCAGCGCCGAGCGCTACGAATCCAGCACTGGGTGCTGGGTCACTGCTGAAATGGCTACTTCGCTGCCTTGCTCGCGCTAGGCGCTGGAGGGCCAGCATTGGGTGCTGTTTCTTAACTTCCTTCTATCAGCTTGGTTCTTAACACTAAGTGCCCATTTTCAATCTCCTAATGTTTTAACCTATAAAAACAATAAAAATGGACTATTAATAAACTAAAAACATGGTAGGAAATTAAATAAAACTAAGAGATTGACACTAACTAAGTCTACAAAATAACTAGACAAAATGGCACACATTCATGCAAAACTAACTTAAGAACTAGCTAACTTAAGCATAATTAGAGTATAATAATTCTATTTCATAGAATTATCAAAAGGGAACCAGATAGTCATGGCTATAACTGTGGCTCCTGAGAGTTAGAAGTAGCAACAAATTATAAATTCCAACCAAGGTTGCGTATTGTGATATTGTAGTCTTTGTGTTGTAATGACGGTGAAATTTGATTTTTCAATAACATATTGTATAATGGAGAAATAGAACCTTGAAGAAATTTTGTTAGACTGAGTAGCATATTCACGTCTAGAATGTATTTTGTTGTATGCATACATTGCATTGAATCCTTGAGAAGGGCTTCTCCGTTTTGGTCCAGAATCACCAGAAACCCTTGAGAAAAACCCACACACCAAGCATCATCAAGTCCCTTGAAAATGTTCTTGGACTCGTAAAGCGTCTTCTCTAACAGGCTCATGATGCTTCGACCAGTGCTTGTTTCATGATCTTGATCTTGATTTTCCATGGCCAGTAGAATGAGGCATGGTACGCATGGAGCTGAGACATAAGCTATAACGAGGGTTTGGAGTTTGAACTTCAGAGGAATAAGTCGCAACGCAAGAACAGCGTGTGTTAATAGGAAGAGAAGAAATTCTTACACGGTGATTAGGATTCTATGACTAGGAAACAATTAATGAATTTTTTGATCTCAAAGTAACAGAACAGTAAAAATTGCAAAAATCTGCCCATATCTTTGGGCCCAAATGCAATATATCCCCTGAAATAAGAAAAATTATAATATTGAGAAGTAGTTCTAACATACCAAAAAAGTATGTGATACATACCTAATGTGGCATCATAATAATTATTAATATTTAATTATGGCCATTAAAAAATAAATTATTAAAATTAAATGTTTTCACATCAATGGCGACAAATGATACCCCATCAAAGATGTATCACATATCTCCCTAGTTGAGATTTCAACCAATTTCAAATTTTATACAAAATTAGCTATCACTTGGACACCACAAGGTGGAGAATGGGATTTTAGTGTAAAAGCTATTTTGATAAAATTTCTATAGTAAAAAAACCATAAAGTGTAGTGAGGTTTCAATTTTTTTTTCCTTTTTTTTTTTGGAATGAATGATTTTAACTTTCTATATAATTTCTTTAATTTTATAAAATATTTACTAATGCTGACATATTTTGTAAGTGTCATATTTTCTTACTCTTAGAAAGTGAGTGAATCTATGTAACGAACTATTGCCTTAAGTTTATGTAATTTTCATCTATACTAATATAGACAAAGGTGATTCTCCTCTTTGGTATCCATATTTATCTTTCCCAAAGACTCATTTATGTTTATTTATCAGCAAAAGTGTTTTCTTTTGATAGAAAATTTGACAAGCACCTAACTTCCCTTTTTTTTTTTTAATCTAAAGTAACTTTTTGATTTNTTGGAAACAGATTGTGAAAATTGATTTCCTGTGTGATTTCTCAGGGCAGGAAAAGGGCAATGAATATGCTCAAAAACATGCTGCAGGAAAGAAGCACAATGCCAAGGAAGCAGCAAGGTGATTTTTTGATTATGTGATTCAAGAACTAGAGAAAGAAGGAACAGTCCTCAGAGGCCGTAGCTCTGGACCTAATGTTTGTATTACTCTTTGCAAGCTTTGAAACGGCTTCTCTTGCTATTTCTTTTTTTTTTCTTTTTTTTTGGTAACTTTGGCAAACTATTCTTATTGCAGGAGTCTTGTTGTCAAAGCATTCATAAATATAAATTTGTGTAGAGAAATGATTTGGCTTCTCCTGCTCTCACTTCAGCCATTAAATTCCTCTCAAACCATCCCTAAGTAAAAATATATAACGTATGGAGCTCCATATTCACGCAAAGGACAATAAAGTTAGAAAAGAAAGAAAGTGAAAGATAATTAAAATCTCAAAAAGAAATTGAAGAAACAGTTTCCACGGGGAAAATGGACCAAGATATTAGAAGAATGAATTTCTCTGAAGTTTCCATAGTCTTTATGTTTGAAAGAGTACGTTAGATGATCCTAGGGTTATAGGTGTAGCCCTTGTTGGCAAGGGTTCTTATTTTGCAAGTTTCATCGAACTTTCAAGGATAAGAAAAAATAGAAAATACCCATATGTGCGACAAAAGATCAAACCCGAATTTGGCATTTTATAAAAAGACAATTCAAAAGAATATGACCCGTGATCGAATCTTTGACTTGGCAGAAACATTTTAATTGGAAGTTCATGCACTGATTGAGCAATTTGTGCTCTAATTCCCCAACATGTCATTTTTTTATTCTCTATACGTTTATGTTAAATTATGCTAGTTTTATATTTGATAGTACGTCCTTCAAACCAAATGAAACTCTACCTCCCTTAAAAAACAACAGGAAAAGGGGCAATGGAAAGAATAGGAAGCATTGGTCATTAGTCTACCATAGGAAATACTATGTTTTTAGTTGTCATTTTCTATGTCTTTTCTTCCAAGCTTCCTAGCTACAATGACTTGACTAATGCCACATCAGAAAGGAACCCTCTCCCCAAGAAATGCATTGTATAGAAACCAGAAGAAATAAAGCGAGTTGAAAGTAATAACAAAACTGATTATGTACTCGGTTTTCAAGGTTAAAATTTTTCAATTTCTGGGTTCAAAACCTTCTTGCCTTATAGTTGTGAACTTTCCCGGCATATCTCCATTAAATATATACTGTTCCTATAATGTATATAAATTTACAAGGTAATATATTTTATTTCTGAAAAAAAAAAAGAGAAAAAGAAAGCAACAGTTCAAATCCTTTATGAGTATAAAAAGGTATACGTGCTACTTCATGTGTACTAGGTTTTAAGCTCTTTTGGAGGGATGATGGCTAATGGGAGAGCTATTATCCTACATATTCTTTTACTCTTGCATTCTCAATCTGTCTTATTGGAAGCCATGTGGCCTCACTCTGCAGCTAGAAATGCCAACATGGCTTGCAATGAGATAGAGAGAAAAGCCCTTCTTGAGTTCAAGCAAAGTCTGAGTGACCCTTTTCATTGCCTCTCTTCTTGGGTGGGGAAAGATTGCTGCAACTGGTTGGGTTTAACATGCAATAAACAAACTGGAAATGTGATGAGGCTTCAACTTCGGGGCACGAATATCTGTTCCAAGGCAAAAAATGAGTCAGCCAGAGATAACAAATGGCCTTTGAGTGGTGAGTTGAATCCTTCTTTACTTGACTTGAAATTTTTGAACTACTTGGACCTTAGCCACAATGATTTCTCAAATGTTCAAGTCCCATCTTTTTTAGGCTCACTTGGTAGATTGCAGTATCTTAATCTTTCTTCTTCATCCTTTTCTGGTATGGTTCCTCATGAGATTGGAAACCTATCAAAATTGCAATATCTATCTCTATCTGGAGATCTCTGGGCTTCAGATTTGAGTTGGCTTTCTTCTCTGACTTCTCTCAAATATCTAGATATGAGCAACGTGAATCTTAGCGGGGCATCAAATTCTTGGCTTCAAGATGTCAATAGGATAGCATCACTTTCTTTCTTGCGCTTATCCTATTGTGGGCTTTCTAAGTTATCTCAATCTCTTCCATTTGTAAATTTTACATCACTTTCAACCCTTGATCTCTCTTATAATCACTTTGATTCCTCAATACCTAGATGGATATCCAATATCACTGCCCTCAAAGACCTCAACTTTGAAAGTGCTCAACTTAAAGGTCCCATCACTGAGGTAGCGTGGGAGAACCTTTGCAAGTTACATACTTTACGTCTCTCAACAAATCATGTCACTGGTGAAGTAAGTGAACTTGTGGAAGCCCTAACAAGATGCTCTAACAATAGCCTAGAGATCTTAAATTTGGGTTTTAATGAACTTACAGGGAATTTGCCTAACTCATTGGGTTACCTAAACAATTTGAGAAAAATTTGGATTCAGTGGAACAAATTGTCAGGTTCAATTCCTTCTTCCATTGGAAATTTGTCGCATTTAACATATTTAGACCTTTCTGACAACATTATGAATGGAACCATTTCAAAGAATATTGGTCAGCTCACTGAACTATATTTTTTGAAACTTGATGGCAATTCTTGGGATGGCTTCCTTACTGATATCCATTTCCAAAACCTCACAAGCTTGTCTTCATTCTATGTATCATCCAAATTGGGATCTCTAACTTTCAATGTGACACAAAACTGGGTTCCATCCTTTAATCTAATGTACCTAGAAATCCATGACTGCCAATTGGGACCTGGGTTTCCAGCATGGCTCAAAACCCAAGGGAATCTAGTGAGTGTAGTTCTCCAAAACACTGGAATATCTGATAGAATACCAAATTGGTTTTGGGTTTTCACTCCACAAATTGTTTCTTTGGATCTCTCTCATAACAAATTAAAGGGAAGTCTTCCAAACTCTCTAGTTTTTGGCGACTTTGCGAGTGTTGATTTGGGTTTTAATTATTTGGAAGGTTCTGTCCCAATTTGGTCTGGTGTAACATTCCTGTCTCTAAGTAACAACTTACTCTATGGATCAATACCTTCAAATATAGGCCAAGAGATGTCACAGTTGGAAGGCTTAGATATTTCAGGGAATTCAATAAATGGAAGCATTCCTTCATCCTTAAGACTCCTAAACAATTTGAGTTTCCTTGACCTATCAAACAATAGTTTTTCAGGGAAAATCCCAATCTATGAAGAGGAAGATATGCTAAACCTTTATCTCATAGACTTATCAAGCAACAATCTATTTGGAGGAATTCCTTCATGGATGTGTTCAACACCTTCTCTTAGGATTGTCCAATTGAGCAATAATAGTTTCTCTGGGAAGCTGTCTTCAACCTTGCAGAATTGCACCCATTTGTACACAATTGATCTCGGAGAAAATAGGTTCTTTGGGAGCATACCTGAGTGGCTAGGGGAAAACCTTACTTGGATAAGAGAATTACGGCTACGAGGCAACATGCTTACAGGGAGCATTCCTCAAAGTATATGCCATCTATCTTATCTCCATGTTCTTGATCTTGCATATAATAACTTATCAGGTCATATTCCTCCATGCTTGGGCAACATAACAGGTTTTAAAGAACCAAGTCCTTATCATGGTCGCGGTTTCGCATCAGAAAACGTTGTTGAGTAATCAGAGCACATGGATTTGTCCATGAAGGGAAGATCAATTGAATATACCACACAAATGCATGTTGTAAATCTCATTGATCTTTCAAGGAATAATCTCTCTGGGGAAATCCCAAAAACATTGATACACCTTTCATACTTGGTCTCCTTGAACTTGTCTTGGAATCATTTGATTGGCAAGATACCAGAAAACATTTCAGCAATGCAACAATTGGAAAGCCTTGATCTCTCATTTAACCACCTCTCAGGTACAATACCTCAAAGCATGGCTTCTATGACATTTTTGAGTCATCTCAACTTGTCCTATAACAACTTGTCTGGGGAAATACCCAAAGCCAATCAGTTCCAGACCTTTACAGACCCTTCAATCTATGAGGGAAACCCAGAACTTTGTGGGACTCCTTTGCTCACTAACTGTTCAGAGCCCACTGAGCAAGACCCCAAATTTAACCAAGATGAAGAGAAATCTCATGAGAAGTTATGGTTCTATGCAAGCATTGCACTTGGCTATATTGTGGGTTTCTGGGTTGTTTGTGGTAGCTTGGTGATAAAGAAATCTTGGAGGCATGCCTATTTTGGGTTTTTTGATGCTGTGAAAGATAGGATTTTGGTCATAATCATGGTTAATTGGGCTCGGATACAAAAAAAGTTTACACCCGCTAGGGACTGAGATGGTATCTGTAATGATGTTTCTTACTTCAAATGTTTTCTTTTTCCTCAAACATTTGTTCTAGTTCTACCTTACATGTTTTGCCAAATAAATATATGAAAAGGTGTAGTTTGGGTTGTGTTTTCCAGTTTCTAGTTTTGATTGCTGATGATTGCAACTATTAGCTTGATGGCATATATATATGTCATGCTTCCCTCTCTTATTTTGAAATTGAGAATAACGCTACATTTACCACCAAAACTCGAGTTCAGGACAAATTCAATTCTTGTTTTCAGCTCAGTGCAAAACTCATTTGAAATTGATAACATACCATTATTTTTTGGCCATACTCAACATACATTTTTTTATTTTTTTACGAGACATATATGGTCAACATACAATTAGTTTCTTAATAAAGTGCAGAATCTAACTATTGCAAGAAAAGTTTATGTCGACTAGTTAAATTTTAGGTCTTATTAAGCTCAAAGTGTATTTGACTCTTATTGAGTCACCTAAGCTTTGTATACCTAAGAACGAGAGTTACTTTTATCTAAATTTAATTTTGGGATTTGTTAAACTACCTCCCCTCCAAAAGAGGAGGAGGGGTAGCACTTACCCACGCCCCTATTGACAGATTTGGGAAAGGGCCAGAGGGTACTGATTCCCTACCTTATAAATTTTTTTACCAAATTACTTTACTAATTTTTTAGAGCCCTTATTTTTATAGTTTGACCTCTCGGCTTATTGACCTAAATATTATAATTTAGCAATAAAATTACATATTTATCACACTTTCTAACTTAATTATCTAAATATTATAGTTTTAAAAAATTAAAAAACAAAGTTAGAAGGGTGGGGACCACAGGACTCCCCAGCTGCCACGCCAAAAATAGACAATACCGTACTTTACTTTACTTAAATACTCGTCTAGTACTTTACTTTACTTCCCACAACCTTTTTTCAAGCTTTTAAGGGCCTTTTTTCCAGATTTTTTAGAGACAAGCAGGCGCAGTAGGTAAGGAGGATGGAACATGCCAGTTGATGCATGGCGTGTCCGGTAGGGACACACCACGTGACAGTTGGCATGTCCAGTAATCCCCGCCTATCTAAATTTGTTTTTTTTTTTTTAAATGTAATATTTAGGTAATTAAGTTAAAAAGTATAATAGATATGTAATTTTGTTGCTAAATTGTAATATTCAGGTCAATGAACCTTAAGCTCCCATTAAATTATTCTAGATTCATTCCTTTATATCTGTCTTAATTAAACATCCTAGATAACCACACTCATGCACATAGATTGTAGATATAATTCTAGACTGATCGTAGAGATGGCTTTCAATTTCTTGTCCATTACCTACGTTTATCTAAACACATTAATTTTCGTTTGAAGAGAATATTATAATTAAAGCAAAGATCAAAGTGGATAAGTTTACTCTAGAGATAAAGGAATAATTATTAAGTTTGAAATGATATGATATTTTAGATAAAAGGATCTGGTTGGTTAGACTTAGATATTAAAAAGAAGGGACCCAAATGAGATGAGATGTACATAAAAGGATTTGGTTGGTTAACCATATTTTGTCAGAATTTGATTAACCGGTTCAAATATTACGAAGGAACCATTTTTCTTTTTCTTTTTCGGAATGCAATTAAGTATAAATCTACATTAGTCAATTAGACAGTAAAATAAAAGTCACATCGATTTACATATATAAACTAACAAATTAAAGTTATAACTGAAATATTGCTAAAAGAATATATTGTCACAAAGAAATTTTATCCCTAAAGCTTAAATATTAGGTGAGAATCCAAGAATAATTTTATATTTAATAGACTCAAGAATAGTTTTATATCTAATATACTCTCACACGCAAAAGCTTATTGCAATTAAAGCATGGATAAAGCACACGTTCACTTCATGTGTTGTGTTGAAATTTTAATTTAATTAAGGAAGTGTGGTGCAACAATGATTGATTTCCATATTGCTTGGTAAAAAAGGCTTTTATATCATGTCAACAACTATTTTAACCCAAAAGCTTAAGCTCTTAGGTGAAATTTCAATAATAATTTTTTTTATCTAATATGTATTTTCTTTTCTTTTTTCAATTGAAATATGAATTTATATTCTTCAAAGAATAAAATAAAAATATGATTATATACATAAATAAACTGCAAAGTCCTAAGTACATCTATTTTTGCATACATAAACTACAAATATGCCTTTTTTTAAAATAAAAAATCAATATTAGTCAAACAATAAAATAAAATACACATTCCATCAAAAATAAATAAAATAAAATACAATACACATTGATTTACATACATAAACTACAAAAATTAATAACCAAAATATGACTAATGGAATGTATTTTTCTTTTTCAAATCCAATTAAAATATTTTATATGAACATAAACGTTATTTTATATGATTTTAAAATACCACGTCAACATAAAAGCCAATTCACCCATGACTATTTTATATGATTGGAAATATTCACCATCAATTGCATAGAGATTATGTGACTTTTTACGAAAAATTAAATCATACAATTGAGATATCAACAAAAAAGATGCAGTTTATATTCAAGTTTGTGCATATATTTCATTTTATTGATGAAGAGACACAATTACATGGAGTATTCAGGAAATGATGTAGATTCATTTTTAAAAGGCTTAATTGCAATTTTGGTCTCTCTATTTTAACCACTTGAACGTTTTGGTCCCCCTTCTTTAAAAATGAACTATTGAGTTCCTCTATATTCATAAAATGTACAAGTTTAGTCCATTTATCTTTAAGTCAAAATTCTTAGGTTTATTTCAATGTGTAAAGTTCTCTGATTTATAATCTCACCGTTCAGATTGAAGAGCTACATCTTGTGAATCTACCAATTAAATTTCAGTTCGATCTAACGGTGAAAAAGTCTAAATTTTGTGGTTAGATGAAAAATTATGATTTTGGTATTTTGGGCTGAGTTCCACCGTTAGATTAAGCTAAAATTTAATGAGGAGGTTCATAAGATGTAGCCCTTCAATCTGAACGGTGGGATTATGAATCAAAGAATTTTACACCTTGAAATAAACCTAAGAATTTCGACTTAAAGATAAATGGACTAAAATTATACATTTTATGAATATAGAGGGACTCAATAGTTTATTTTTAAAGAAGGGGGACCAAAACGTTCAAGTGGTTAAAATA
>QAOA01005942.1:99375-110575 GCA_003255065.1 Cercis canadensis
AAAAAAAAAAAAAAAAAAAAAAAAAAAAAAAAAAAAAAAAAAAAAAAAGAAACAAAACATGTGAGTTTTATTGAATTGCGTGGGTTATATAATATGGTGGGGCTACTATATAAGAGATGTGGACTAGAACGAGAACGACACACTCGACCATTCAACTTCGGAGTCGGCAAGAATAGGAGAATCTTTTAAAGTTTCCATAACCGAGAATCAGGTTCTTAGTACTCAGTCATATTCTCTTTTTCTCTGTATCTGTTCCTGTTCTTCTTCCTCTGTGTGTTTTCCTTCAATGGCACAAATCCAAGAGCTGGAATCGCTGCAAAAGCAGAAGGAATCTGCAGCTGATGAAATGCTGGCGAAGAGGGGAAGGAATTGGAGGAAGAGCAGGAAGAGGAAGATTAAGAAATACCCAGAAGAAGAAGTAGAAAATGAGAAAGGAGATGAAGGGGAAAAAGAGGAAGAGGAGCTTCTTCAGGACCCATTGGAGGTGCTCGGTAGGGACATAATGATGATGATACTGAGCAACCTCGACGCACGCAGCGTGGCACTATCACTTGTTGTCTCCCGTGGCTGGCATGGAGTTGCTTGCAGCGATAGCCTCTGGTCACCCAAGGTTGGTCAGCTAGTTCATTTCTCACTTGGGTTTTTCTTTCTTTTGGGTTTGAAACTGGGATTGTGATAATTTCTGACCAAAGTTTTGAACTTTTGGTTTTTTCTTGGAGAAACTGTGCTATTGGGAAATGGGATTGAAATATATGCAAATTTGGTTCTCTATACAGTTGGATGCCCCTGCTTTCAATTACTTCTGGCCTTCTGGGTGCTAATTGTTTATGCTTGTGATCATTCCTGACTATGGTTTTCTCCTTCTGGGATTTTCTTAGATAGACTGTGTCATTGGGAAATGGTATTGGGATTTATGTAATTTGGTCTCTACCCAATTGGATATCCTTGCTTTCACTTAGTTTTGGGTACTAATTCTTGTTGCTTTTGAATAAATTTGATATTGGGATTATGATCATTCCTGACTAAAGCTTTGACCTTTTAGTGTTTTTTTTCTTAGATAGACTGTGTTATTGGAAAATGGGATTTGGATTTATGGAAATTTGGTTATAGATAATTGGATGTCCCTGCTTTTATTTAGTTCTGGTGCTTCTGGGTGTAAATTGTTTATGCATTTCAATCACTTGAAATTGGATTTGTGTCATTACTGACTATGGTATTCGCTTTTCACCTTACAGATTTTTGTTACAAAGACCATGCTATTAGGAGGGTGGGTCTGATTTATACTAATTTGGTCTTTACATGATTGGAAATCCTTGCTTAATTTCACTTATTTTCCTGATTTTGAATTTTAGTATTCTGAGAGTGGTGATTGCTTATATAACCTATCAAAGTGTAAAGCTCAGATTGATAATCAAGTAAATTTCCAAATATTAAGAACAACATGTTTTGTTGAAATTGATTAGATGGATGACTTTAATGCATATTTGAGATTTAAGGGTCTACCCAGAATAGGGCAACTCAACAATAATTCTGTTTTGGAAGATATACTAATCCATAGTGGATAATTGAAATAAACCAATAATGAGTTATTTGTTTCTCACTTCTCAGCATGTAGAGTCATGATTATGCTCAATTCTTACTTTATAGTTCCTATATTTTGGGCATGGAGATTCCTACTTACTGTATATGCTTACAGTTTAATCACAAAGAAATGAAGGAATGTTGAGACAGATACTTAATTGCTTCAGTTTTCTTTCTTTCCAGTGTGAAGAACTGTGGATGGAAAAAGCACACATTCCTCGCTTGTCGCAGGACCTGGGTTTGTCAAAATTAGCAGCTTATTCATCATCCATCATGGATTCTAAACGTGTGAGTTGATGGCAATCTCCTGCTTTTTGTCTCCATTTCTCATCCCTTGTGCACTTGCTTTCATGCAAGTGCACAATGCATGTATACACATGCACTTATGCAGAAACAAAATGCAGTCATTTCCTTTGCACTTGTGTCACCTGGGATTGGCTGTTTTTCTTTGGCTTAATTGTAATTTTGGTCCCCCTATTTTAACCACTTGAACGTTTTGGTCCCCCTTTTTTAAAAATGAACTATTGAGTCCTTCTATATTCATAAAATGTACAAGTTTAGTCCATTTATCTTTAAGTCAAAATTCTTAGGTTTATTTTAAGGTGTAAAGTTCTCTGATTTATAATCCCACCGTTCAGATTGAAGAGCTACGTCTTGTGAATCTCCCAATTAAATTTCAGCTCGATCTAACGGTGAAAAAGTCTAAATTTTGTGGTTAGATGAAAAATTATGATTTTGGTATTTTGGGCTGAGTCCCACCGTTAGATCGAGCTAAAATTTAGTGAGGAGGTTCATAAGATGTAGCCCTTCAATCTGAACGGTGAGATTATGAATCAAAGAATTTTACAACTTAAAATAAACTTAGGAATTTTGACTTAAAAATAAATTGACTAAAATTGTACATTTTATGAATATAAAGGGACTCAATAGTTCATTTTTAAAGAAGGGGGACCAAAACGTTCAAGTGGTTAAAATAGAGAGACCAAAATTGCAATTAAGCCTTTTTCTTTCCAGAACATTCATTTGAAGATACGTAAGAATCTAAAAGCCCTAATCTCTTCTTATTTTATTATTGATCAGACCCGGATAGTGAAGGAAGATTTATGGGATCATGCCTGGGAATTTCATTTTAACAGGGTATGTTTCTTTCAATACTGTAACATGATTATACATTCTTGGTGTGAACTGATTCTTGACATATCGGGCTAAAAATACCGTGCCTAATTATTAGCTTGTAGTGTTCAATAAGTAGCATTTCCCTGAATATAAATATTACAATAAGTAGCACAGACATCAGTAAAGAACAATTATGATGCATGCAAAAATAATGGCTGAAATTCACTAGCTGCATAATTTGATGATTTTGGTTATTGTAATGTGGAACAAAGTGCAAACATATGAAGTTGATATCCTGTATATGCTAATTTAAAAACTGAGACATTTTATTATGTTTTTTCTCTTTTGGGAGGGGGAAGGGACTTGAAATATTAGCAGTCTTCCATGTTTTTGATCACTAGGTCTTATAGTTATAACTTATATTAGTATCTCACTTTCATTTTAGACATTATTTCTTAGTAAGTGTCATGTTTCCTTGCCTATAGTTAACTTGAGAATGTCAGATTTATCACTATGAATGTAGCACGGTTGTATTTGTGGACAATGAAGAATGGCTATATAGTGTTGTGCAGGCAGCCCCAGACTACTGGCGTAATCTTGATCCTTATTGGAAGGGAACTGGCCCTCCAATGCGGCGTTACTTCCATCCAGATGGCAGTCAAACTGCTAATCCTGATGACGAGGTTTGGGGTGGTCATGAATGCTGTTACTCTGTTGTCACTAGCTTTCTTGGTGAAGGAAAGATCCGGGATCATTACGTGAGGATAAACCGGTGGCCTCGAATGTCTGTGTCCAGGAAACCAGACTGGAGCTGGGAAATGTCCAATCATCTCTACTGTTACTCCAGCATTCCTGATGCAGAAAAGGAAGGGGGAACTGGACCTTTTTTTATATTTATGTAAATGTACATCTCTCCCTTCTTAAGTGTATATGGTTTTGAGTTTTGGCTACCTATTTTCCACCTTGTATTTATGTTCTTAAGTTCAGTTGCAGCTTAGGTAGCTTGTGCTTTACTTAGTCGACATTAATGATTAATGTGTTTACTTGATAGTTTACTTAGTTGCAGCTTGTATTCTGATTATATATGGTTTTTCTGGCTTTTCAAGTTCAATGACATATTTTCCACAATGATCTCTGATCAATGAGGCATATTTGTTCTAATTTACATCAGGTGGGAGAGATCACACTATGAATTACAAATAGAAAAGCATTGCTAGTTAGCATTCTGCCAAGCAATTATAATTGTTCAAGGTACATCTTTATTTCACACAAACATGAACAAAAGAGCTCTCTGCAGGTCTTAGATATAAAAACTATTCTTAGGCCTTCAACTAAAAGTGAGATTTGCAGATAACGTTTTTTAATTTATAAGAGTTTTTAAATTGAAATTCTCTTTTAGTCGTGGAGCAAAGTTACGACATGAAATAACAAATTCAGAAAGAGTGCAAGAGAAACAAAAGAGCCATGAGCCAGTGATAGCATCAAAAGGAAAAAAATAAAACTTTGCCAGAACATTAAAAATTAATCCACATTTTTTGCAGGAAAGGTTTGCTTATCTAGATTAGAATTACAAGGCACCACAAAAGTTGCAGGTTCCTAAGCCTTTAGCCATAGGGTAGCTAATTCTTTAGCAAATTTATCATTTTAGTATACTAATTAAGTATCATGTTTGATTTTGCTGGACAGATAAGAGAGTTAAACATCATCAAGCAATCCATAAAGAAAATCCATTCAAAAACCACAAGTTAATTTCATTCAGATACTACAATGATCAACTGGGTTATATCTTTACAGTGAGCATGGAAGAATTCATCCAAAAACAAGTTGAATACAATCAACTGGAGACAAACAAGTCATGGAAACAACCATCTAAAGTTGGAGCAATCCAAAAAGGTGCTGGGTCAATCTTGTCCATTCTAGATGAAATCAATGGCTTGAAACTCCTATCTTGAACATTGAAAACACCAATATCATGCCCTCCATACAAAAAATCTTCCATCTCCTCCCATCTATCATCTGTGAAGTAAATCGAATTCGCTTCGCATTCAGGAAAACCTTTAGCAGATACTGATATAGATTCATTCCCACCCACAAACAGAACCTGATAATTCAAAGACTCAATCTTCACCCACTTTACCCTTTCCAAATCAAGCTCATACACAGAAAACTGCATTGTTCTACAAGGACAAACCAATGGGTGAGTGTCCTTAGAGCTCAGAAGATCACCCTCATAAATGGCTACACCATCTTGGTTCACAAAATTTCCAATGAACCTCTTCACAAACAAAAGCTCACCCATTGATTCCACTAAGTAGTAGTGCACTGAAAACTTATCTCTTGGGAAATTCCTTATTTCTTCATTGTCTCTCTCTTTCAATGGTTTTAAGTCTAAAACTTTCACAGGTTTCTCTTCACGAAAATCCCATTGTTGAACAGACCCATCATGAGCTAAAGCCAAAAGGGTTTTCTCAGAGAATATAACATCACAGTATCTCTTGAAAGGTGAAAGTTGAGTCCATGTTTGGTCTGCAGATTTGCAGAAGGCAAGCTCATCATCACACCCATATATTATGACCACCAAGTATTTGTAGATATGACTAGAAGGGTCATACTCACCTGGCAAAACCGCTTTGGATATGAAATTCTTGCGCATTCGAACAAAGTAGGATTTGTCATTAGAGCTTGTGAACGATGGCAATTCAACACGAGCACCACAGAAGGGATTGAAGAGAAGGGGTTCTGCGTTTTTGTCCAAAATCACAAGCCACCCACGAGAGGAACCCACACACGAAGGATCATCAAGGTTCTTGAACATGTTCTTGAATTCGTATTGCTTTTTCTCTAACAGAAACAGGAGGCTACGATGGTTTTCTTCTTGGGTGCTGCCGAGACTAGTTGTTGATTCTCCATGGACATGAACGAGGAACAGAACAGAGAACAGAGAAGAGAGATAGATTAGAATGAGAGTGAGTGTGAGAAGAGAATAGATTTTTATAGGCAAGTGTTTTACTTGCTGTGCAAGAAAAGCTTTAACCCCAACAATCCAAAGTTCCATGAACACATTTCTTCCCTCACAATATAAGTAATCACCTCAACCCAATCGCAATCGCCCTCAGCTCGTCGACGGCAAGTACAGCAGGGACCCACCATCTCCAGCCACCGCAGACAACCACCAGATCAAAGAGGGCAAATAGGGAGAAGGGTGATAAGCAGTAATGAAGGGAAATTGAAAAGAAAGGCCAATGTTGGTGGTTCTTCCAATAACACAACCAAATTCCTATTTCAAATTGAGGCAGCAACTCTGGGTTCATTCTTTTCCATGCAATTGTTAGGTCACCGGTTTCTATTCTCTCAATTACAAAGAGACAGGGGAAACTTAGTCAATTAGTCTAAAAAAGTGAGGGCAAAAGTTTAATTTCATTAAACCGTTGGTGATGAGTCATGGAATGAGATAAGCAGGTCGTTATAAATACATGGCTCAATCTACACTGTTAGATTCAAAAGCGTCGGGGCCCATTATAGAGGATTGATATTGTAGACCTGACCTTGAGCTAAAGTTTTCTGGCTTTTCAAGTTCAATGGCATATTTTCTATAATGGTCTACCCAGCAAGGTGCATTTGTCCTAATTTACATTAGGTGGGAGAGATGACAAATATGAATTACAAATAGCTTTCATTGCTAGTAGCATTCTGCAAAGCAATTGCAATGGTTCAAGGTACATCTTTATTTCACAGAAACATGAGGAACAAAAGAACCACAAAGAAAATAGCTTCTAGGCATTAAACCAATGCTTGATGGTATTGGTGGCAGGAACAATGTCACCAGACCTCAGGACGAAGCTCACCACTTGCTGGGGGCATCCATCTCCCAGAGTTATAGACACTTTCACCAACTTTCCAACCAGGCACATCCTTCATCACTTCTGCCTCATACTCTAGATATTTTTTCCACTCTTTAATAAATCTGGAGAAATGAAACAAACACCATGCAGATGTTTATTGATTATCATGATCATTTTAATCAGTCATTTCCGATGATAGAGCCAAGGAGAAAGTTTTTTTGTATACCTCTCATCCTCTTCAGCTTGGAGCACAGGCAGGATGGCCCGACGCGCAGCATATTTTTCTTCTTTTAGTGCCCTGTAGAAAATGAAATGTTTTGATACATCAGTTAGGAAACTGAAAAGAAAACTAAGGCATCTGTCAACAAGAAAACGCAAAGTATTATCCTATAAATATGCATGTAACACCCCTCTGTCTCTCTTCCCCCCCCTCCTCCTCCTCCTCCTCCTCTGTCTCTCTCTCCCACCCCAAAAAATACCTGAGGCAGAAAAGGCCAAAAGGGGAAACATTGATGCTGAGCAAATTAAAATAGGAAACAAATAACAGGGAATATGCATTATATGGATATCTAATATATCAAAGGAGATTCAACTCAAATGAAAACAGCATAAACTGCATAACATTAAAGATGGAAACCCCCAGCACCAATTAACAGAGGTACAAGGTCCAATTTGGTGTAAACAACATTAGCCTGTCAAAACAGCAAGTCATTTTGACAACATTAACTGCAGAAATTGGTCAACCATTTCCTTTCCTCCTCTGATTTTTTTTCCCACAAGCACAGGAAGTACCCCAACTTCTATTATCACCTTTGTTCAAATTAACTTGCAAGTAAATCCAGGCTGGTTTTGGTCCGGGCAAATTCACAGTCAATGCAATTTAGTTTCACTCTGGAATCAGATGAACATGCACCATACGATTGCAGGTTTGGTAAATGAAATAAACTTTCTGCAATCAGTAAGTTTCAACACCAATATCTTAAATAATTTCTTATAATTGCCTGCCTAAGTAAAGCAGATTTATAGGAAATGACGTTGTGCAATCAGGTATTTAATATAAAGTGAAAAATCATAAACTAAATCAAATATGCCACCCTTTATTTACCACAATACAATTGAACTGGGGACTACTGCAAACTGATTCACAACTAAATATCTAATCAGATAGCTCAATTCTTCACTATATAATCAAGGAAATAACCTTGGCATGAAGTTAGAAAATAAAATCAAATTGTTTGGTTTTAGTTTAAGCTCCCATTTTTTTCCTAAATTTCCATGTAAATTATTTTCAAACACAATAAAGAAATTGTCAAAAGTCAATACTAAGTTAATATTTAGAAGTAGAAGGGTTCTCACATAATTCCCAAAAGTTCACTGTGTGCATTCATCATCAATTAAACATTGAAATTCCAAATCACTGAAAAGATAAAAAAGTTTCAGCTTAAGATTCATAAATTCTTATATTAAGAAGTGTGAATTTAATGTTCTACACCATGTTGAAACCATATGGTTCCTTTTCATATTTAAAACCTGAAAGACATATAGCACGTCTATGTTTAAGTATATAAACGTCCACAATATAATTATTATTCATTCATTTAAAGAATGGGAAGAAAACAGAGATAGATCCGAACCCAAATATTCCTCATTGAACTTTGTAACTAGTTTGGGAATATTATTTGTCCTCTGCTGCCAAGAAATATGTATGTTCCTTTATCATTCTAACAATGGAAATTAAAAATTGTGTGGCAAGTAGAGGAATAGAAAGGAATACATGTAAAGGGTAAAGACAATTTCTCTGTCGAAGTGCTAATGAGAATGAAGGAGAAGAATTGGAGGCATTAAAATTCTCACTAAATCCCAAAGTGTTCATATTTGAAGGAAAAGGAGAGTATAGGGTTCTAGTTTCTTTAATCTCACAAAAAGTTGAAAATTTCTTATAATAAAAATGTCTAACATCACAATAATATTATTAGGATGTTATATATGTCCTTAGTTTTCCTTTCTAAAGAATAGCTTCCTTTTATTCCTATATACATTCCCAAACAATTTATCATTATTTCATTCCATTACTTTCCTAGAAAGGAAGTTACAACTCCAATTCCTTCATAACTCAGATGTAGAACAAGTCCTTTAGATAACCTCAAATATATAACTTGCTTGGTTTGCTGGCAGCTCATGGATAATACCTACCATTGACAATCATCAAAAATGGAATTTCTTGTAAACTGGTGCTGCATGTGCAAGCGAGAAGGATGCTCTGTTAGTCTATCCATTATTAAATCTTTGTCTTTGTGTCATTGCCAGGCATTTTGTTTTGACATATACCGAGTTGTCTTGGCATGTACATAGATCTCCTCTTGAAGTGTTAATGCTTCATTGTCAACGCAAGAAGCCAAGGTTTCTGCATTTTACCTTCTAAATACACTCAACATACTTCTTTATTCCTTTCATGAGTTCATCCAAATGCTGTCATCTAATATCCACGGAGCTAATCTAATAAAATCTTATCATTTGAGTTTGATTATCAAATAGAAAGGCTTTCACTTATTGAACTAACCCTATCATCTATACTTCATTAGTAATGATGCAGAAACATGCTGCATTGTCATGTCTTCATAATGCATCTAAGCTTGGAGCTGTTCTGCCTCAAACACCTGCCATATACCAACTTGCATTTCCCCAACAACATAAAATTGTAAATTTAATTTCATCTCTCTCTTGCAAAGTTTTCCCTCTTCCTCTAGACAACTTTAAAATGTTTATCTATTCCAGAGTGCTTTATAATAAAATTTGTTATTATTCATCAGAAAGAAACAATATCTTTTTTTATATAAATAGCCTCACTAATTGCTTAACTTGATCAAAAACCTCAACAGTTAGCAGCCACCTATGGTAGCCTTCTTTCTACATAACTCTTTTCTTTGTCTTTCTGCAAATGATACTTCGTGCAGCTCACTCATGTTTATGAGTATTAGAATGCTTTCCAATCAGCACTCATGTTTAAACCTCCAAAACAGTAACCAGTAATTCATAGGAATCCAAGAGCAAATTTCACCTTTATAAATGGTGGTAAAAAACCAGCACATACCTTCAATCAAATCCCCAACAACAACGCTAAAAAAGACCAAACAAAATGTCTTCTTCTTAAATAATCATTAAAAAACACACGACCTCATGTGAAGTGCAGGAAATGATACAACACATCCCCATTGGTAGAATAAACTTCCAGGAAGTACACAGATAAAGCATTGATTATAACAGTAAATAATCAAAAAGAAATCTAACATAAACGAGCCAAATCGCAGCTATAAGTACTCAAAAAAACCCTAAAAGATCACAATCAAACCCAAAAACTTCCAAAATTGTTGGAACCCAATTCATGGATTAAGAAAACCCACCAAAAAAATCTAAAATTGAAATCAGAAATGCAAAACAAAATCGATTTAGAACTGACCTTCGGATCTTATTACCTTTGCCGACCTGGTACATGCCGTAAGAGAAAACACCAAAAGTGGTGAGGAATATGGCCACGGCGCTGGGACCCTTGTTCGGAATCCGTCGAGCATATCGGACGGGCGGGAATCCTCCCGGCGGCGGCCCATCTTGAAGGACTGGCATGTCCTTGACGCTCACCATGCCAGGCTTGTTCCTTATCACTGCTTCCGTCATCGTTGATCTCTCTTCTGTCTTCTCTCCCTTCACTCCCTTCTCTTTCTTCGGCCTTCAAGGTGAAAATGGCTAATATTCTTTCTCTCTTCGGCTCTGCGTTTGTTCCTTCCCCTCTGTTTTTTTTTTTTTTCCCTTTANTTTTTTTTTTTTTCCCTTAAATTTCTCCTATTGGGCTGGCCAAGTATAAATGGGTGTTGGACTAATAGAAATTTGGAGACTTGCTCTTCCTTTTGTTTAGGTTGTTGGGCCGAAATTGAAAATGTTTTGTTCTATTTTCAAATTTTCAATATAGAAAGGTTCCAAGACCAAAAAAAAAATTAGAAGACTACTTTGTTTCAATAAAAATAAAAAAATGGGAATTCTATGATATTACATGAATATGTAATATTATACTTACGTGGTAATTATACATAATTTTTATATTTTATTAAATATAAAATATAATTTATTTAATTTTTTAAACAAATTTAAAAATAATTAACTTGTATACATATCATTTATTTATTGATTATTTTTATATAATATGACATATTAAATAAATACTAAAAATATTTAAAAAACTTTCATAAAAAAAATAATTTATGGACGCTAAAAGTTGAGTAATATTATAGGTGGTGTAGAATCATAATAAAAATAGGCTTCTTGCGGAAGTGGTTCAATACATTTGACTCACACTAAAGGATTATAAGTTGCCTCTTCTCGAACGATTACACCTTCGATTCACCAACTTGTTTAACTTGAGAATTGACTTGGGAGAGTGTGGACGTTTCCTTTTTCACCAAAAATAAAAAATAAAAAAAAAAAATTAAGTGGAACCCTCAAACAAAACTTCTTGAGATGGGCTCGTGTGTGTTATTTGCTTGGAGGTCCTGCCGACCCAACTTGATTGTCATAAGATTTAAATGTATTATAGGCCCTATAATTTGATTCAAAATTATAGGCCCCTACGAAATTTTGAATCATGTACTTTTAAGTTTTTTTTTTTTTTT
>QAOA01005942.1:110608-136587 GCA_003255065.1 Cercis canadensis
AGGGGTTTTCCTCTCCTTTGTTTGGATGATTAAAATGAGCAAAATGAGAGGAAAGGAAAAGAAAGAAATAAAAATTTACAATTTTACAAATTTATCCTTTATTTATAAAATAAATATATTCAATATAAAATTTAATAATATTATTTACATAGTGTTTGAAATTTTTTTTGAAAAAATAAATAGAGGTATAATAGTAAACTATTCTTTTTTCTCTCCAAACCCTCTAAATTGGGGGAACACAAAAGTGATGCAAAAAAAGAATGCAAGGGTTTGAGATTACCCCTTGATTTCCTTTCCTTTTTTAATCTTGAACTCCCAAACAAAAGGAATGACACATTTACTCCTTTCCTTTCCTCTCCTTTCCCCCCAAATTGAACTCCCAAACAAACTCTAAAAGTAGAGTAATATTATAGGTGGTGTAGAATCATAATAAAAATAGGCCTCTTGCCGAAGTGGTTCAATACATTTGACTCACACTAAAGGATTATAAGTTGCCTCTTCTCGAACGATTACACCTTCGATTCACCAACTTGTTTAACTTGAGAATTGACTTGGGCATTAGAGTGTGGACGTTTCCTTTTTCATCAAAAATAAAAAAATAAAACAAAATTAAGTGGAACCGTCAAACAAAACTTCTTGAGATGGGCTCGTGTGTGTTATTTGCTTGGAGGTCCTGCCGACCCAACTTGATTGTCATAAGATTTAAATGTATTATATGCCCATAATTTGATTCAAAATTATAGGCCCCTACGAATTTTGAATCATGTACTTCTACGTTTTTTTTTGTCTTTATAGTTTAAATTTTTTTTAATTGAGTCCTTTCCATCATCCCTCGTTATAATTTCGTCAGTTTAATACTGAATGACAAACAACCTATCTACGTGACAATAAAATAAATTGACGTAATGCTAAAATAGCACAAAAATTATCATATTATCAACTTGATAATTCCATAAAATAGAATTATTATAGCTCCAATTATGCTTTATCTGGCTAGCTCTTAAGTCATTTTTGCATGAATATGTATCATATTCTCTAGTTATTTATTAATTTTAGTTAGTGTCAAAGTTATAGTTTTATTTAACTTACTAGCATGTTTTTAGCTCATTCATAGTCCCTTTTTATATGATCTTGAAGGTTAGAGCATTAGGAGGGTGAAGAATGAACTAAACGGGACAACACAAGTGCTGGAAAAGCTCTCTGACCAGCCAGCGCCCAGCGCCAGCATGGCAGAGAGGAACTTCAGCGCTCTACAAGCCAGCGCCTAGCGCCAGAAATCCAGTGCCCAACGCTAGCATGTTCGAGAAGTCCCAGTAATCCTGGCGCCCAGCGCCAGACATCCAGCATCAGAACCTGTCTTGTCTTCATTGGCCAGCGCCCAGCGCTGGCTTCATTGCTGAGGTGTCTTTCCACCATTCTCTTGGCCATAACCTACTTATAAAAAGGAACAAGAGGGAGAAAAGGAGGGGATCCGAAGAAGAGCCGTCAAGAACAAAGAAGAGGAAGGAGCTAGAGCACTTTTGGAAGATTCAACCCAGATTTCATCTAGTTTTTCTTCTCTTCTCTCTTAATGAACTATTTTTCTCTGTATTTCTCTGTTGTAGCTATGAATAGCTAAACCCCCTTTAGTTAGGGGTTTGATGTAGATAGGTTTGGATGAAGTTCTATTGTTGAATGAAGTTATTTTAATGCAAGTCTCTTTCTTGGAGTAGATTTTACCGCTCTTAATGTCTTTAAATGCTTAGCTACCATTTGGATGGTTTATTGATTCATGTTGATGCTAGGGATAATAAGATATGAATATGCTCATGTAATTTCTTCCATAACTCAAGTTAATCTAGGAATAGATAACTTAGTTTATGTGGTTTGAAGTAATTTCCTAGAGCTTAATCACCTAGACAAGTTAATTGTACCAAGGAATTGGGCAATTAGTTGGCATAGGGAGGATTGCTTCTCCAAGGGATTGGGTTCAATCAAATTAGGGAAATTGGCCAACAACAAAGGATTTGTAGCTAAGATAATGTATTCTTCAGTGATTCAAAGGTTATTTTGTCTATGAAATAACCGGAGTCCAAACCAAGTGAAATTAACCCCTAACTTTCTTTATTTCCTTGTAAATCTCTTCAACCAAAATTTCTACCAAGTTGTTGAGACTTATTAGCTAGCTTTAGTTATTTGATTGTTCATAATCATTTAGATATATCTTTCTCCAAACCAAAACATTTATCATTCCAAATAGAATCATTGTTAGTGAAATTGGTACTTGCTAACGTTAAATCCCTGAGGACGATACTCTACTCACTTTTATATACTACTTGTGTGGCCCGGTATACTTGCCGGTAGCAAATCTTTTAAACCAACAAGTTTTTGGCGTCGTTGCCGGGGATTACGGTATTTAGCAATATTAATAGTAACTAATAAGGTTCTAGTTTGGAACCTTATTTTTCTGTTAATTGAATTCTTTTAATCAATTATTCTTTATTCTTTTATTGATTCTTCAAGGTTACTAATATCTTCCATAGAAACTTGGTGCATGCGAGTTACTCTTCATCCTGACTCATTGCTTTTTGATCTTGAGATCGAAAAGACAGCTCGGAGACTTCGCAAGCAAACAAGGGAAGCAAGGCAATCACAACCTGAGGCTATGGCAGATCAAGATCAAAGAGGGAGACCTGATCCTCCACCTAAAACTCTGATGGACTATTCCATTCCCACAGCTGAGGGATATGGGACTAGTATAACAAGACCACCAGTTAACGCCAATCATTTTGAACTTAAACCATCTTTGCTTCAGCTGGTGCAGCAAAACCAGTTTGGTGGTTCTGCCATAGAAGATCCTAATGCTCATATAGCGAGTTTTCTCCAAATATGCGACACAGTTAAGCTTAATAGGGTTCACGATGACGCTATACGACTTAGGTTATTTCCCTTCTCTATTAGGGATAAAGCTAGGAGTTGGCTGGAATCTCAACCAAGAGGTAATATCACAACCTGGCCGGACTTAGTGCAAAAATTTTTAACTCGGTATTTCCCTCCAGCTAAGTCAGCCAGATTGAGACATGAAATCACCTCCTTCCGTCAACAAGAGGGAGAATCATTGAGTGAAGCCTGGGAGAGATACAATGATGTATTGCGGAGATGCCCTCATCACTCGTTTGATTTTTGGATTCAAGTCCAATCTTTTTACAACGGGCTGCTACCCTACATGCGATCCAATGTTGATTCTGCAGCTGGTGGGGCTTTGAATCACAAGACACCGGAGCAAGCATGGGATTTGTTGGAAATGATGGCCAGCAATGACTACCAAAGCCAAGGAGATAGAGTTATGCATAAGAAGGGTATGATAGAAGTGGGAGCCCTAGATGCAATTTTAGCTCAGAATAAATTGCTGACCTAACAAATGGCTGACCTCTCCAAGAGATTTGAGACTATGAATGTGAATGCTGTTAGTCACCCTCCAAGTGTATGTGATTTCTGTTCTGGTTATCATGCATCTGGGGAGTGTCCTGATAATATGTTTAGCTCTCCTTCTCAAGAGCAAGTCAGCTATATGGGTAATCCCCCACGACCTCAGAATAACCCATATGCCCCAACCTATAACCCAGGGTGGCGGAATCACCCAAATTTCTCTTGGGGTAATCAGGGAAATCAAGGAGTTCCTCAAAGATCTAACTACTCCTATCAGTCACCACAACAGCCTCCTTCAAGCTCAACTTCACAACCCCAACCTAATGAGAAGAATTCCTCTTTGGAAAGTGCACTAGAGAAATTAACAACCCAAACCTCAGCCTTCATTCAAAAAACCGCAACGTTTATGGATGAAACAAGGAGTGGGTTTCGCAATCAAGATGCATCTATCAGGAAATTAGAGACTCAGGTGGGGCAGATGGCAAGGGAATTGGCTGAAAGACCCAGGGGCTCTTTACCCAGTGATATCATTCATAACCCCAAGGAACACATCAAGGCTATTACCCTTTGTAGTGGTAAGACCTTGGATGAACCCTCTGACACTACCAAGAAGCTCCCGTGTACGCCAGTTGAGCCTAAGGTGAAAGACACCACTCTAGTGGAGACTCCAGTAGCACCTGTGGAGAATACATCTAAATTGTTTCCAGACAATCCTCCCCCCTATGTTCCACCTCTACCATTCCCTCAGAGATTGCAAAAGAAAAAGCTGGACTCACAATTCTCTAAGTTTCTGGAAGTATTCAAGAAGTTTCACATCAACATACCATTTGTTGATGCTCTTGAACAGATGCCCAGTTACGCCAAATTTATGAAGGATATACTATCACACAAAAGGAAGCTGGAAGACTTTGAGACTGTAGCACTTACTGAGGAGTGCAGCGCTATTCTTCAAAAGAAACTACCACCTAAATTGAAAGATCCAGGGAGTTTTACTATACCTTGTACTATTGGTAATTCTTTTTTCGGTAAAGCCCTTTGTGATTTAGGTGCTAGTATTAATTTGATGCCTTTGTCAGTTTACCGGAAATTGGGTCTTGGAGAAGCGAAACCTACGACAGTCTCATTGCAGCTAGCTGACCGATCAATCAAGTACCCCAGGGGTATAATTGAAGATGTCCTAGTCAAGGTGGATAAGTTCATCTTCCCTACTGACTTTATTGTTCTGGACATGGAGGAAGACCAAGAAATCCCAATTATTCTTGGTCAACCATTCTTAGCTACTGGGAGGACTCTGATTGACGTGCAAAAAGGACAGTTAATTTTGCGCGTACAAGATGAGAAAGTAGCATTCAATGTCTTCAAAGCCATGAAGTACCCCTTGGATGGTGATAGCTGCTTTAGACTTGACACCATTGATGAGTGTACTAGAGATCTTATTAGAGGGACAAGTCCTATAGAACCGCTTGAGGCATGCTTGCTTGGCAATTCTCCTCCTGATGATCCAGGGATTCGAGCGATTGTGAGTCAACTTGAGGCCACCGCTCCTATTTTTATCCACCGTTCCTTTGAAGAGCTAGGGAAAGGGGCCAGTAGACCAGTGCCATCCATTCACAAGCCACCGACTTTAGAGCTCAAACAGTTACCTGGGCATCTGAAATATGGGTTTCTGGGAGACTCATCTACTCTGCCAGTCATTCTTTCTGCTTCTTTGACGACCGATCAGGAATATAAGCTACTGAGAGTGCTTCGGGAGCACAAGACCGCCATAGGGTGGTCCATTACTGATATCAGAGGTATAAGCCCTTCTTTGTGCATGCACAAGATTCTGATGGAGGATAGTTACCGACCGTCTGTGGAACACCAACGCCGATTGAACCCTAACATGAAAGAGGTAGTGAGAGCAGAGGTACTGAAGCTTCTGGATACAGGGATCATCTATCCTATCTCCGACAGTGCGTGGGTCAGTCCGGTGCAAGTGGTTCCCAAGAAAGGTGGGATAACAGTGATAAAAAATGAGAAGAATGAGTTAATTCCTACAAGGACGGTGACAGGGTGGCGAGTATGTATCGACTACAGGAAGCTCAACACAGCCACTCGAAATGACCATTTTCCTCTTCCTTTCATTGATCAGATGCTCGATCGGCTAGCTGGACATCCTTACTATTGCTTCTTGGATGGGTATTCGGGTTATAATCAGATCTCCATCGCACCTGAAGACCAAGAGAAGACTACCTTCACCTGCCCTTATGGTACTTTCGCTTTCCGACGCATGCCTTTTGGGTTATGCAACGCATCGGCCCCTTTTTAGCGGTGCATGATGGCGATATTTTCTGATATGGTGGAGCGCTTCATTGAGGTTTTCATGGATGACTTCTCAGTCTTTGGGGAGTCCTTTGACACTTGCCTGATCAATCTCTCATCAGTTCTCAAAAGGTGTGAGGCAACAAATCTGGTGCTCAACTGGAAAAAATGTCACTTCATGGTGACAGAGGGCATCGTTTTGGGCCACAAAATCTTTGCTGCTGGTGTTGAAGTGAATAGGGCGAAGATTGTCATCATTGAAAAATTACCTCCACCTACCACAGTTAAAGGTGTGCAAAGTTTTCTGGGGCATGCTGGATTCTACAGGCAGTTTATTAAGGATTTCTCCAAGATAAAAAAACCCCTGTGTAATTTACTTCTTAAGGAGGTTCTCTTCCTATTTGATGCAGATTGTTTAGTGGTATTTGAGGTTCTGAAGAAAGCCTTAATCTCTACTCCTATTATTGTAGTTCCGGATTGGGATCTCCCTTTTGAGTTAATGTGCGATGCCAGTGATTTCGCCATCGGGGCTGTTTTGGGACAGAGTCGAGTTAAGCAGTTTCATGCCATCTACTATGCGAGTCGCACTTTGAATCCTGCACAAATGAACTATGCCACCACTGAAAAGGAGCTATTGGCTGTGGTCTTTGCATTTGATAAGTTCAGGCCGTACTTGATTGGCACCAAAATGATAGTTTTTACTGACCACCCAGCTATCAAATACTTGATTGAGAAGAAAGATGCAAAACCCAGGCTCATTCGGTGGGTACTTCTACTTCAGGAGTTTGACCTTGAAATTAAAGATAAAAAAGGCAAAGAGAATGTGGTGGCGGATCACTTGTCACGGTTAGAACCACATGAGCAGCAGGCACCTTCCACTCCACAAATTGAGGATACATTCCCTGATGAGCAGCTCTATCGTATCCAAGCTGGACAGTCCCATTGGTTTGCAGATTTTGCAAACTTTCTAGCAACCAAGACACTTCCACCGGAGCAAACTAGTCACCAGCGGAAGAAGTTTTACTTTGATGTGAAGCACTATTTGTGGGATGACCCGTTTCTCTACAAACATTGTTCTGATCAGATCATCAGAAAGTGTGTCCCTGAAGCGGAGATAGATCATATTCTTCATTGTTGCCATTCGTCAGAGTATGGAGGTCATTTTGGAGCTAATCGTACTGCTGCCAAAGTTCTTCAGTCAAGATTTTATTGGCCTTCATTGTTCAAAGATGCTCATACCTTTGTGTCCTCTTGTGACAAATGCCAGCGGACGGACAATATTTCTAACCGTCATGAGATGCCCCTGACCATTGTCCTGGAAGTAGAACTTTTTGATGTATGGGGCATTGATTTCATGGGACCCTTCCCATCCTCCTTCAATAACCAATACATTCTAGTAGCGGTTGACTACGTCTTTAAATGGGTTGAGGCTGCTGCATTACCTACCAATGACTCTCGAGTGGTAGTAACTTTCCTTCGAAAGCATATTTTTACTCGGTTTAGAACCCCGAGAGCAATTATCAGTGATGGGGGGAAGCATTTCTGCAATAAGCAGTTCGAGACTTTATTGGCCAAGTATGGGGTAAAGCATAAGGTAGCCACTCCTTATCATCCTCAAACAAGTGGTCAAGTGGAGATCTCAAATAGGGAGCTGAAGTGGATCCTAGAAAAGACAGTTAATGCCAACAGAAAGGATTGGTCCAAAAAGCTTGATGATGCACTCTGGGCGTATCGCACGACTTTTAAGACTCCAATTGGTATGTCCCCATACCGGTTGGTGTTTGGTAAGGCCTGCCATTTGCCTGTTGAGTTAGAACATCATGCGTATTGGGCCACCAAAAAGCTAAACTTTGATCTTCAAGTTGCTGGTGAAAAGCGCTGTCTTCAATTGAATGAAATGGAAGAGTTTCGTCAGGGGGCTTACGAGAACGCTAAGCTTTATAAAGAGCGGACGAAGAAATGGCATGACAAACATATTGTGCAGCGTGACTTTGTCCCTGGGCAACAAGTCCTTCTTTTCAACTCTCGTTTGAGGCTTTTCCCTGGAAAATTAAGATCTAGGTGGTCGGGTCCTTTCACCGTGGTTCAAGTATTCCCACATGGAGCTGTGGAAATTCAAAGTATGGACAGAAAGTTTAAGGTTAATGGTCAACGACTCAAGAGCTACATTGATGGTGTGAAAGATTTTCCCAAATCTTCCTTCACCCTTGAAGATCTCAAGTGAACCGTTCCGAGAAAGTCCAACTTAGGACTATAAACTAAGTGCTTCTTGGGAGACAACCCAAGCTCTTTATCTCTATTCGCTTTAATGGTTGTTTAGCTTTGATTGCAATTAATTTCCCTTTTCTTTGCATGACTAGTTGTTCTTATGTTTATTTCCTTTTAGTTTGGTGTTCTTTCCCTTTAATTGTGTTGGTTTTCTTTGCTTGGTTGTTGTGTTAGGTTTATATAATATGTTGTTTTTGTGGTTGTTTGCTCTTAGTTTAAATTTGCTTGAAGTGTGTTTTGGTTTTTTCTAAGTTAAATGTATGGTTTTGGGCTAAAACTAAACTTAACTTGAACTTTGCTTAGTGGTATAATGATTTAACTGATTTGGGGTCCAAAAGAAGCCAGTCTCAGCCAAGCCAACGCTGGGCGCCAGCTGTGTGCCTGAGAAAAGGGCTTCAGGACACCAGTCTCGGCCATGCCAGCGCTGGGCGCTGGCCCTACAGCGTTGGAGTAAAAAAAAAAAAATTATTATGCACAATATAAAAGAGCTGAAGTGGAGGTTTATTACTAAATCTTTAGGATAATCCAGGCATTTAGGGGTACATGAGCATCATTACTCATTCATGATTTGCATTCAGACTTTACCCTGTAACCCCTTCAAGTCCTAGTGATCCTTGGTTTAGAATATGTTATTTATGTGAGGAGGAGATTATAATCACTTTGTAAGTTCATGGACTTTCTTGGGTTCATTACTGTGTTGAATCTTGGTGGGTATGCAATACTCACAATTCACACACTCATCTGCATGAACTGAGTAAATTTTTGAATTCCCTTGAGAAAGCAACTAAAAATTATGAGTTGCAAGTTGTCATTATGAGTTAATTTGAGTTTAAACTTGAGATTTTTGGAAGTAATATTGAGTTGTTGTTTTTATTTTGCTTTTCGTTTTTCTGGTCAGTGTTTTTGAGTTTTCTTTTGCTAGAGGACTAGCAAAAACCTAAGTTTTGGGGTGTGATAATTCCATAAAATAGAATTATTATAGCTCCAATTATGCTTTATCTAGCTAGCTCTTAAGTCATTTTTGCATGAATATGTATCATATTCTCTAGTTATTTATTAATTTTAGTTAGTGTCAAAGTTATAGTTTTATTTAACTTACTAGCATGTTTTTAGCTCATTCATAGTCTTTTTTTGTATGATCTTGAAGGTTAGAGCATTAGGAGGGTGAAGAAGGAACTAAATGGGACAACACAAGTGCTGGAAAAGCTCTCTGACCAGCCAGCGCCCAGCGCCAGAATCCTGGGGCCCAGCGCCAGCATGGCAGAGAGGAACTTCAGCGCTCTACAAGCCAGCGCCTAGCGCCAGAAATCCAGCGCCCAACGCTAGCATGTCCAAGAAGTCCCAGTAATCCTGGCACCCAGCGCCAGACATCCAGCATCAGAACCTGTCTTGTCTTCATTGGCCAGCGCCCAGCGCTGGCTTCATTGCTGAGGTGTCTTTCCACCATTCTCTTGGCCATAACCTACCTATAAAAAGGAACAAGAGGGAGAAAAGGAGGGGATCCGAAGAAGAGCCGTCAAGAACAAAGAAGAGGAAGGAGCTAGAGCACTTTTGGAAGATTCAACCCAGATTTCATCTAGTTTTTCTTCTCTTCTCTCTTAATGAACTATTTTTCTCTGTATTTCTCTGTTGTAGCTATGAATAGCTAAACCCCCTTTAGTTAGGGGTTTGATGTAGCTAGGTTTGGATGAAGTTCTATTGTTGAATGAAGTTATTTTAATGCAAGTCTCTTTCTTGGAGTAGATTTTACCGCTCTTAATGTCTTTAAATGCTTAGCTACCATTTGGATGGTTTATTGATTCATGTTGATGCTAGGGATAATAAGATATGAATATGCTCATGTAATTTCTTTCATAACTCAAGTTAATCTAGGAATAGATAACTTAGTTTATGTGGTTTGAAGTAATTTCCTAGAGCTTAATCACTTAGACAAGTTAATTGTACCAAGGAATTGGGCAATTAGTTGGCATAGGGAGGATTGCTTCTCCAAGGGATTGGGTTCAATCAAATTAGGGAAATTGGCCAACAACAAAGGATTTGTAGCTAAGATAATGTATTCTTCAGTGATTCAAAGGTTATTTTGTCTATGAAATAACCGGAGTCCAAACCAAGTGAAATTAACCCCTAACTTTCTTTATTTCCTTGTAAATCTCTTCAACCAAAATTTCTACCAAGTTGTTGAGACTTATTAGCTAGCTTTAGTTATTTGATTGTTCATAATCATTTAGATATATCTTTCTCCAAACCAAAACATTTATCATTCCAAATAGAATCATTGTTAGTGAAATTGGTACTTGCTAACGTTAAATCCCTGAGGACGATACTCTACTCACTTTTATATACTACTTGTGTGGCCCGGTATACTTGCCGGTAGCAAATCTTTTAAACCAACACAACTTTTTATGTACTTTTTTAAGCCAAAATTTGATGAAATTATGCTTTTATTTGCCACTTTGGCACTACGTCGACTTTTTTTTTAATTATCACATAAATAAATTGTTTGTTATATCAACACTAAACTGACGGAATTATAATCGGGGAGTGATGGTAGGAACTCAATTAAAAAAAATTTAAACTATAAAAATACTAAAATAGGGAAAAAAAATTATAGGGATCTAATTTAAATCGTCCAAATTATAAGAACTTCCAATACATTTAAACTTTATCTTAATGTCTACCTGTTGTAGAGTAACCTTATTATTGGCGAATCTCTCGTTAGCCTTACTACCTATTTAGCTCAGTCATCTAAGTGGGTGTCATGCCAATTGTGTTCTAACCTTATTTTGTAAATGTTGTTTGAAACTTGGAGTGTTTTTATAACAGTATAAAAACAAAGTTTTATTTTATTCTATAATGCACCGAAACGTTAAGATTGGCAGCGTATCTGTTTCGGAGACATTTCTAAAACGCGAAACGCGTGCCTTTGAAGGAAACGTCTCCCTTTTTTTAATTTGAAATGTATCATTCTATGCCGCTTTGCATTTTGCCAGTTGTAGCTTTGCTGAACTTCTGCATACGATCTTTTGCCAAGAGAGAAACCACCGGCTCTGAAGCAGACGATTGGAAGGTCGAGGAAAAGCCCAATATCAGTCTCAAAGTACTCTGGTTCTGAGCTAATCTTTACCTATAAAGCAAACCCTTTTGGTTTTGCAATGAAAAGGAAGTCAAATGGGCATACCCTTTTCAACTCTAGCTCTTATGAATCAGACTCATTTGGGGAATTGGTGTTCAAGGACCAGTACCTTGAGATTTCTACCAAATTGTCCAGCTTCGTTTCTTCTCAATACTATTTTTTAATAATTTTTTTTTATTTTATTCAATTATTACAGGTTTTAATTTAATTTATACATTATAAATTTAATTAATCATTTAAATTATATTTTTAACGATTCAAATTTTAATGCATCTAACAAATTTGAAAAATAATGAGAATTAAATTTTGGGTTTATTATTTTTCTATGACTTTTTGTGATGGTCTAATTAGATTTAGTGTTTGTTATTATAAATCTTCATCTTTTGTTAAGAAAAAGTGATAAATTTTGATTGATGATTTGTACTTTGAGTTAATACTTGTTAGTTGTTACTTATTTGTTAAATATTAATGGTTGATATTTTTAATACTTAGAGAATTTTAAAATTTTTTATTCCGTACATGTACTCGTGCTACATAAATTTTATTAAATGAATAAAAACAAATGGGATTGAAATAGTCATCGTTTCATGCAAGATATAATCAACGGTCATATTGTTGTTAGATGACTTTAAGTCTCAATACCATTTAGGGCTAAAAATGAAATTCCATCAAAGCGATTTTTTTTCAACAAGATTTAGAGGAATTATAAAGAAAGTTTGATATTTTTTTTTTCTTGAAAAGAACATATGAGTTAATAGTTTAGTCTGGTTTTGAAATCTCATGGGAATAGACTTAAAAGCAATGCCTTGAAAAGGATTCAATTACAAATCTGCATGTATGAACTTCTCAAATGATACATTAGAAGTATAATTATCCAAATCTATCTTCAAGAAAATTGATACATAGAAAGCTAACAACATGTTAACCATAGAAAATATTTCCCAAATTTTAATTGAATTTAAGTAATTGAATAAAAATTTGAGTTTTATGTAGTGTTTGGTGTTAGCGAAACTGGTGCAACCACCTTATAGATAGCTTTACTATTCAAATATTGTTATAGGCTTAAGATTAGGTTGACTTATCTCCTCTATTCTGTTACTGATATATAGCTTTCTGTTACTAGCTTACTGTATAAATGTCACACATAATACATCAATAAAATATATGAAAGAATTTTCCTCACTTATATTCAGCATCTTTATGATATTAAAGTTGTTAGCTTAACAACAAAAATTATTTCTTTCCATGGCCAACGTCTCTGACTTTTCTTCCACCTCTCAATCTCAACCTTTAATGACCGCCACACCTCATCAACTTGCACTTACTCTTGTTTCTTTCACTGCTACTCACATCCCCATCAAACTTATTAACCAGAATTACTCTTCATGACGTACGCTAGTCGACGCCCTCTTCTATGGTCACAATCTCATCCCTTACCTTGATGGCTCCAAGCCATGCCCACCTAGCACCATGACCAATTTAGGCATTACTCTTCCTAACCCCGAGTATGCTCTTTGGACTTGTCAGGATAAATTCATTCTTCATGTCATTATTTCTTCTCTTGAACCAAATATTTTACATATTCTTGGCAATCCCTTTACCTCCAAAGAAGCATGGGACCACCTCAATAGCTAAACCCCCTTTAGTTNTCGGCTCATGTCTCTTAAGCAAAAGCTCTCCACTGCTACAAAGGGAACCTAACCTATTAGTGTATACCTTCAGTTATTAAAAAATATTGCATATGAGATTGCATTCATTTCCTCCCTAGTTGACGATCTTGATCTTGTTATTTATGCATTTAATGGATTAGGTTCAGACTTGAAATTTTTGGTCATCTCCGTGCTAGAGACACTCCCATTTCTTTCCTAGAATTACAAGACAAATTAGTTGATTTTGAAACCTACAACACCAAAGAAGATACCGTCCCTTCTCCCATTCCCCTCACTGCCAACGTAGCTCACAAATCAGCACCAGCTACATTCAAAAGACGTACCACATACAACCACAACAATGTGTGTCATCTATGCAACAAAACTGGACACAATGCCCCTCGGTGCTACAAATTTTTTCCACACCTTAAACTAAAAAAACCCCCCCATGCTCACCTCACCACACCTTAACCCACCTTAAATCCTAACACCTAGCTGCTTGACACTGGTGCTTCTCATTATGTTACAAATACCCCTGCAAATCTTCATGATTCTCTTGAATATCATGGCAACGATCACATGATGGTTGGTAATGGTGCAGGTTTGCTTATTTCTCACCTTGGTTCTACCACTCTTACCTCTTCCCCCAATACTTTCCACCAGCATAATGTGCATTGTGTTCCTTCCATCAAACAAAATATCATATTTGTTTCACAATTTTGCAAATCTAATAATGTATCCATTGAGTTCTTACCTTCTTCATTTGTTGTGAAGGATCTCCACACGGGGGCATGTCTTCTACAAGGCCCGAGTAAGGATTGCACGTATCCTTTTCCCATTACTGTCTCTCGGGCTTCTTCCACTCCTCGTGCCCTCTCACTACAATGCCTTTCCTTAGACTCTCTTTGGCATCATTGACTCAGTCATCCCCACTCTCAAGTCCTCATCATCTTGTTGCCCAACACCAGTTTGCCTTACCATCCCAACTCCCTGATTGCAACTCTTGCTCATGTAACAAAAACCACGAGCTGCCATTTTCTTCTTCTAGCATTAGGACTACTAGACCTTTAGAACTTCTTTATGTTGATGAATGAGGTCCAACACCTCAAATTTCTATTGATCAATTTAAGTTTTATGTGGTGTTCATTGACTATTTTACTCGCTACACTTGGTTTTATCCTCTCAAACACAAATATGATGTCTATACTGTTTTTATACACATAATGTTTTAGCATTCCTGAAAAAGTGAGGTGGGAAAATTTCTTCTCTATGTTTAGTATAAGAGTTGAAAATCTATGCTTAAGAATGTGAAATTTCCAAAAATGAATTTTGGCCTCTATTTCCACTAAAACATTCTCACCTAGAGGTAGAAATGTTAAATTCCCAAAAATGTGAAATGTTAGGCTATCTTGGGTGGCAGTTGCTGGTCAATGTCGATCACTGCCTACCATCGCTAACCATTGGCCGACTAGTGATCAATGACAAATGGTGGTGCCACATTCTCAGGAATGTTAACTATGTACCAAATATAGAAATAAGAAATTTCCAAAGGAATGTTAAATATGTATATGACATAGGAATACAACCAGTGTTTTAAAAACCGGACCAGACCGGGTGTTTTGACTGGTCCAACCGGTGTCTGTTTGGAAAATCGGTCCGATTCATACCTCTAAACCGCTGTAATAGTTAAACCGTCTAAAACCGGAGAGAACCGCCCGAACCGGAGTGAACCGGTTCGGTTTTGAAAAATCGGACGACTTGCAAAATTCCTAACTTGAAAGCAAAATTGCTCATGGGAGTATTCAATCCCCTCCCCTAACTTGAAAGAAAATCGGACGGCTCATGTCCCAATTTTTGCCACTAGGATATATTAACTCTTGAGTATAATGTTACATATAAATATATTTATTAATAAACTAGTTAAGAAATTAATTTTCTTCCATCCAAATCATTGGGACAACTCAAGACTTGTATTTATTATTGCACAAAAATTATTTATTAACTATTTAATAGATTTATTTAATATTAAATTTTTAAATATGTAAAAATTATAACACATAATCACACTGTACACATGTTTTATATGTTTTGATTATCTAACTTTTTTATTTTAAAAATTGTGAACTTGATTATGTTAAAAATATGTGAACTTGTAAGAAATGTTGGCTATTGAAACAATCTAATTTTATTATAGATCACCTTTTTAAATTAGACGTATATAGATTAGATGTTTATATCTTTTGACTTTTAATTATTTGAATCTTTAAATTTGAAACTTTCACTTATGAGTTAAGTTTAATGATTTGTGATTTAATTTTTATGTTTTATTTTTTGTTAATTTTTAAGTTTAGAAAAAGCTTTGATTCAACTGGTTCGACTGAGCGGTCCAACCGATCCTACCAGTCCGACCAATATTTTTTGCTAAAATGGTTCGTTCACCAGTTCAATTTTTAAAACATTGAATACAACAATAAAAATTCTAAACGAAACAAACTCTAGAGATTGCAAAGGAGCAAAAATACTGCAAGTGTTTTATGGGACGAATGTGGGTCGGGGCGGGATCCAGTCCGGTAACGGGTCAAGCCGTAGTAATTCAAAAGTGTTAAAAAAATTGATCCTTTATGACCCGTTAACAGAGAGTTGTGGTTTAAAAACATAAAACCCTAAACCCTAGAAGCTGCTCCTTCTAGAGCCTTCTTCTCCCCTTGAAAAGCCCAGCTCTCTCTACACTCTACGTGTTCTATCTTCCCTTGTGCACTGTATCTCTCTCTCTGTTCTTCGGTGTCTGCTATTCTTCGAGATTTCCCAATTACCCATTCATCAACCTCTCATTCCACACTATGTACCGCTTTGCTTCAAGCCTTGCCTCCAAAGTTCGGTATGTCCCAATGATGTTTCTTTTTATTTGAGGAAGCTTGTTTGAAGTTTTGAACTTTTCTTGTATTCCCATTTGCTAGCTGTGATCTTCTGTTTTGTGAAATTGTTCTGCTTGGTCACGGATAAAATCTGGAAATGGGTTCATATAAATTTTGCATTTTGGGGTTTTAGATCTTACTTACAATATTACTTACTTATTTGTGCAGATCATTTTAGCTTAAGAATTCCATTCTTTGGAACCCGATAACAAGTTTCGAAACGATGAAATATTCTGACTTTAAAGTAATGATTTTTTGTTTGTTTGTTTTGGGTTGCAGGATTGCTAGGAGCAGCAGTCAACAGGTGAAACATTGTTCTTTGAATTGCACATTTTCAATCGCAAATTTATGAGATTAATCCTTTTTTAACCCTCAATCTATTTTTTGTCTTTGTTGACTTGATTGCGTGCAATAGGTTGGTAGTAGGTTGAGTTGGAACAGAAATTATGCGGCCAAAGACATTAGATTTGGCGTGGAGGCTCGGGCTCTGATGCTTAAGGGTGTTGAAGAGCTTGCTGATGCTGTCCAAGTAACAATGGGTCCTAAGGTAACAATTCTGAGCATGTATTCCCTCCTTGTGTTTTCTATCAGTTTTGTGGATAGAAAAATGTCTCTGATAGAAGTGGGTGAGTGAGGAGAAAGGGTTGGAATGAAAACTGTCAGTGTTTTGCTGATCCAAGTTTTAAGATGTTTATTAAGATAATTTCATGTATTTTTTAAGGGAAAAACATCTTTATTTGATGGAAGCATGAATGGCACCATTGCTGGCCTTTTTCTTCCGTAACTTCATTTTTATATTTGATGAATTTCTCCTCACCTAGTTGTTATTGTTCTTGACGGTTGATTTCAATTTCTTCTGTTCTAGGGGCGTAATGTGGTGATTGAGCAAAGCTTTGGTGCCCCGAAAGTGACAAAAGATGGAGTAACTGTTGCAAAGAGCATTGAATTCAAGGATAAAGTCAAGAATGTTGGTGCCAGTCTTGTAAAGCAGGTTGCAAATGCCACAAATGATGTGGCTGGTGATGGTAAGCTGTCATAATCATTAAAATCAAGTCTTCATCAATGGCTTGTTTGTTATTTACACTAGTATGGACTTCATGCTTCTGTGACAGTTGGAAATCGGCTTGGTTTTCGTACTAGACATTTTATACATGAATGGGAACAAAATACTTTCATATTGACGTGCTTATGTTATGTAATTTTTTTGTTGATGTTGTTCCTGTGACAGAATGATAAGGGTCGGTTTGAATGTTTGGCAGGAACCACATGTGCTACAGTCCTTACCCGAGCAATCTTTACTGAAGGTTGCAAGTCAGTTGCAGCTGGAATGAATGCAATGGATCTTAGGCGTGGTATAACTATGGCTATTGATGCTGTTGTTGCAAACTTGAAAAGCAGAGCTCGGATGATCAGCACATCAGAAGAAATAGCTCAGGTTTGTGAATTAAACTCTTTATGGTCTATCCTTGATTTATTGCTGGAGGCCTTAAATGCTAGCAAGAGATGAGAGTGTCAACTAAACTTCTGATGTTTCAATTTTCTATGATAGGTTGGAACAATATCATCAAATGGAGAGAGAGAAATTGGTGAGTTAATTGCAAAAGCTATGGAGAAAGTTGGTAAAGAGGGAGTGATCACAATCTCAGTAAGTTGTCATATGATTAGTTTATAATTAGATTCTTTTCTCCCTTTTCTTCTTTTCTTCAGGAGATTTGGGGCAAAGAGGGGGTGTGGGTGCACTTGTTGGTAGTTAGTTATGGTCATGTTACTACAATGTTTTCTAAAAGCTTTCTGTGAGGTTTATATTTCTTTTTATTGTTTTTTGTTTTGTTTTTTCTTTTTCCTGGGATCATCTTGTTGCATGGGTGGAGACTGTGCACTCCTTTTTGCTCCGTTAATCCCATATGCAGAGTATCCATCTTGGCCTTCCATTTTTGAATCCTTTTCCTTTCCTTCCCTTTTGCCAAGCCTGCAAAGACTCTCTGGTTTAAATTTGTCTGCCAGACATTTCTGTATGTGCTGGGACCTAATTTCTTTAAACTGTTTCAGGATGGCAAGACTTTGTATAATGAGTTGGAAGTTGTTGAAGGAATGAAGCTAGACAGGGGTTATATATCTCCATATTTTATTACTAACCAGAAGAACCAGAAATGTGTATGTCCTCTCTCCATCTCTCTTCTCTATAACAAGTCTTAGAAAGTTTGCCAAAGTTCTATGAATTGGTTCATATCTAATCATACCACGTTTTGGTGTGGATAGGAACTCGAAGATCCTCTCATTCTAATCCATGAGAAGAAAATCTCAAGCCTAAATGCTATAGTTAAAGTATTAGAGTTGGCTTTGAAGGTAAGCAGTGTCAATCAGTTTCTCTTGTGATTATTATTTAATTTAATTTTTTTAATATTGGCTGACACTTACCTATCTTCAGAGACAAAGGCCTTTACTAATTGTTTCTGAGGATGTGGAAAGTGATGCACTGGCAACTCTTATTTTAAACAAGCTTCGTGCTGGAATCAAGGTTTGTTTTGCCACTGCCTGTAGATTTACTTTTTAAGGTCTTGGTATCTTGAAATTTTGATTTCTGCTTTTGCTGATTTGATGTGATTTCTGGTGTCTTTCTCTAGGTATGCGCCATTAAAGCCCCTGGTTTTGGTGAAAATAGGAAAGCAGGTCTCCAGGATCTTGCAGTTCTTACAGGAGGTGATGTAAGTCTTCTGTTCCCCATGAGATTAAAGCTACATAAAATCTTATTGTATGAACAATCCGTGAATAATATTATATTCTTCTATCCTATTAGCTTATCACTGAAGAGCTTGGCTTGAATCTTGAAAAGGTGGACCTTGAAAGTCTTGGCACTTGCAAAAAGGTAAGCTTTAGGCTTAATTTGTAAAATGATTTAAATTTGCCTTAGCACTTTCATGCCTTCTTTTGGGTTAAAGTTCATTGGATGGTTCTGATTAAGGATATTGACTTTCCTCAAGTATTATGTTTCAGCTTGAAATAAACTTTGACTGAATTCTCCCCCTTTTTGAACTTAGTATAGGGTTTGATGTGGATCACTAATTAAGGTTCTTGATGTTTTAGGTAACAATTTCGAAGGATGATACTGTCATTCTTGATGGAGCTGGTGACAAGAAAGCAATTGAGGAAAGATGTGAGCAGGTTTGTGTTAACCTCCTTTTAGATGGGACTACCATTGTTGGGTGTATTCTGTTTCCATACAATGATCTATTGCACTGTTAATTGATATTCCTGAATTCTGATTTGATTCTTGTGGTGAATTTTAATGAACAGATTAGGTCAGCAATTGAAAATAGTACATCTGATTATGACAAGGAAAAGTTACAGGAAAGATTGGCCAAGCTTTCTGGGGGTGTTGCAGTGCTAAAGGTATCATACTTAAGTTCACTTCATTTGTTAGGCTAGATGGTTTTTCTCCTGGTAGAAATCTTGAGGAGGTGCTGTAATGGCCAAAGTAATTTTAAAAACTGCCTTTTTGTAGATTGGAGGAGCCAGTGAGGCTGAAGTTGGTGAGAAAAAGGATAGGGTGACAGATGCTTTAAATGCAACTAAGGCAGCTGTGGAGGAGGGTATAGTGCCAGGTAAATCATCGCCACTGACAATCATATGGCTAAATTTATGACCTCTGATCAGATCTAATCAACTTTGCATTCACAGGTGGTGGTGTTGCTCTTCTTTATGCATCAAAAGAATTAGATAAGCTTCAAACTGCCAACTTCGATCAGAAGATTGGTGTCCAGATTATCCAAAATGCTTTGAAGGTGAGTCATTTCCGAATTTGTTTTGATTAGGTCCTCCATAGAATTTTCTTTTTGTCAGGGCCTCTTGGTCATAGATCTAGCATTTCTGTTTTCTTATACCTTAACATAGAGTATTTTCAGGGCACATTTGGCAAATATGGTAACTGAATTTTCCTTGAAGATTTAGTATCATTGTAATTGCAATTTAGTTGCTCATATTCTTGTTACCTATTTCAACAAACAATGCAGACACCTGTGCACACAATTGCATCAAATGCGGGTGTTGAGGGTGCTGTGGTTGTTGGCAAGCTCTTGGAACAGGAAAACCCTGATCTTGGGTATGATGCGGCCAAAGGTCAGTGTCCTACTTATGTTTACTTTCCATGTCAAATGACATTAGACTGGTCTGCCATTTAATGATTCTGCTGGCTTTTTCTGCTTCATAATTAGGTGAATATGTTGATATGGTCAAATCTGGAATCATAGACCCAGTGAAGGTGATTAGGACGGCCTTGGTTGATGCAGCTAGGTAAGGGTATTGAGATTGTGTAGAGATATGCAATTATGTTATATTTTTGTTATCTAACTTGTTCTTCACCTTTTTCATTCAGTGTTTCATCTTTGATGACAACAACTGAAGCTGTTGTTTCTGAACTCCCAAAGGATGAAAAGGAGTCTCCAATGATGCCTGGCGGTATGGGTGGCATGGATTATTAACTTGCTGTGTTCTTCCTGTTACTCAAATCTGAAATTGTGCCTCCTTTCAATTGGACCTAGAACAAAAAAAATTGTGCTTGGCCCACATATAGCCTTTTTTTATTTATTTTGTTGTGAGAAGGCATCTATGTAATCATAGGGAGAGATTAAGATGTAGGTAGGAAGATCTCTGATTCTTGCAGTGAAAAAAAAATTGAGATAAAAACAATTTTCCTAATGGAAGCTGATCTTGTACTTTAATTCATTTTTCCACTTAGAAGTTGCGGTCTATAATTATTGGGGTTTGAAGCTTTAAATCTAGTTCTTTTTTGGTGGTTTGTTTGAAGGTGGGATTCAATCTAGATACACGAGAAAACAGAATGGATTCTCTTGTATTGTACTTCTTTAGTGTCCTCTTGAATTATGAAAATCTTATGACCAAGGAACTTAGGAATATTCGTTGGGTATGGCAAGTAGATCAAATTTTGGATACTCCCAGTTTGATCATACACATCCACTAAAGTCTCGGATTAGTTCCAAGGAAATCTACTGCCCTGGTTCCCCCTTCTTCATTAATTCCATTGTGGGAGATTCTAGAAGCATGACTAGTACCACGCTTATTTCTTTGAGATAGAATTATTTCAAGCTAAATGGTGGAATAATTAATATTTGAAATTCTGTTTTCTCATAGTTTAGTTACAATTCGAATACAGTATAAAATTATAATTAGATCAAAATTAAATCTTAACTGTAGCTATACAAATTTACAATAACTACTCATAATAGCAAACCAGAATACCTGTGCAACTCCAAGTCCCTTTTGAATTAAGAATTGGGTAGCTGGCTAGACAATCTCTAAGGACGGATTATGATTTTACACAATAAACGAAGTTATCCTTACTAATTACATAGAATTACTATACAAATGAACATCATATTTATCTTTCCGCTGAAAAACTTTATTTCGACTAAATAGGCATTCATAGCATTTTTGCGTTGTCTATTATTGTCCATCAATTGGACCGTTGACAAAATTGATTTCAAGGAAGACTAATCATGCAGCTTCAATGAACAAGGAGCAGCTAGGAGAAGGATTGAGTTTTCTGATTCAAATAATTCAACTGCTCAAGCATTTTAGTTGCTTTGAATGAGTGCAGATTGTCTCCCTTAGCATTAGGCAGCTCAGGGCTCTCATTTCTAGTCTCCTGTTTTGCTGGTTCCTTGCCCTCGGCATTAAGGGCGCACCAGACGACATATAACATAGAAATTCACTGGAAATCTAGGTCTGTCAGCATCATTTCCCTTTACGGCGATTTCTCGAAGCTGCACAATCTGAACAGTACCATTTTCCTTTTGGTTGTTCTTTGAGACCAACACAACCAAAATGGAACCACTCTATTTTGCACTGTTGAAGCAAATAGACGTTCATCAATATAGGTTAGGGATGTAGGTAAATAATGATAAATGTGAGAAACAAAAGCACATACATCAGGGTTGTCACAAGCAACCATCTCCCCGTAGCTAACTTGATGACAAAAGCAATATGTGGGTTCATTTGGATCAACTGGTAAATCTAGGTCCATGCCAGCCGGGTTTGCAGATGTGGTTTGTGATTCTGTTGCTGCTGCTGTGACTGATGCTGTTTGGCGTGACCTGAAGTAGTTTTAATACAAATAACCATGAGATTCCACATAAATGTATCCATCAGCAAAAATCTGTAATCTTTTATTTAAACTGGGGTTTTGTAGAACTAGTGTGACTTCAGGATCTAGCATTTCACATCCCGACAGACTCGAGACTATTTGGGGTTTCACCATTGGATTATTGAGTATATATGTCTTTTCCTTTTATTCTCTCCCTCCAAAAGACCTCCTTCACTTACATCTTTTCCTTTTAATTGTTTAACAGATCTAGCATCTTTCTTGATTCTCCAGCATCTTACCATGGAGTTCACTCTTTTCCATGCACTAGAACCCAGCATCCTACTTAATTCAAGAAACATAGGGAATGGGCAACAACCCAAATCAGGCTAATAGAGGACCCTAGAAAAGGACTTTACTTTTAAAAAAATAAAATAGCATTCAGGGTGCAAACCTACTGAGGAAAGAGTAATAACACAAGCAACGTGGCATGCCTGTACATCTGTTAAACAATTAACATTTTCTAAATCAAGTTGAGGCAGATAATTTGTCCAAGTTCTGCTTATGGTATCAGCAGTTATACACAGAGATCAATGGAAAATTAATATCACCATGATTGTAGTCATTTTCCAACTCAACTAATGCATATCAAACTCTAAGTATCTGACTGTACCAATAAAATTGCCCTAGATGATGTGGAAGAGATGCATACCTTCAACATAAAATTGCCCTAGTTGAGAGATCAAGAAAGATGCAGGTATAATAAGAAAACATATTGGCCCGAGAAAACAAAAGACACCTTCAGACTAGAATTAGTGAAGAATGTAGCACCATATAGGATGAGCATCTAACTAATTTTGTCAATTTACTTAAATAGTACACTCCAAATATTTAGGATCATGGTTTCTTATCCTCATGATAGCATTTGCGTAAGAATATCATATCATGATTCAAAGAAAATAATTCTCTGAATTAAGTCAATATCTTCCAAGAACAAAGAATATGTAACTGCAAACACAAAAGTGTATAGCAAAGCGTGCATGTGGGATTAGTCACCTAACCTCCAGTTGACAAAACCTTCAACTTCCCACCATGCATATCTCTCCACCTCCATATTTACCACAACAGGGTGCATTAACTAAAGATTAAAATGGGAAAAGAACTGTGGGAGAATGCTGATCTTAGTTTTCTTTCTGCCATCCACTGCCAGCTGTCTATTAACTCACCATATCATTCCTTTCTCTGAATACCTTCTCTGTGTAAAGATACTAAAAAGAACTTCCTAAACTTCTCATTGTCCCTATTGTCCAAATGATTTACGAAATTTAGTCTTATATTATTTGGGTAAAGTTAGTATACCCTTGTAGATGGGTAAAGTTAGTATCCCCTTGTAGATGGGTAAAGTTAGTATCCCCTTGTAGATGAGGATCCCAACTGATAACTTGATTAGCAGAATGTCAGAGGCAGAAAATTGTGAGTACAGAAAAGACAGTTCCAAGTGATAGTGTATCAAAATTATCACAAAGAATTGGTCCTTGGGAAGTTACATACTTTTTACGCCCTCCTCTACCACCTTCATTGCCCCTTCCAGATTTGGTACTACCATCAACACCTGAAGCAGGACCTGCGGTTATTGCAGCATTTTCTCTTTCTGTCATAAATTTGAAAATTAGAGTTTTTACATACAAATGAGAAAATGGAGTTGTCACCATGTGAAATATAATTCAGAACTTTCAAATGAACTCCAACAACATTTATAAACTAAACACAGCACAAAAAGATAGAAAGTGTGGTACTGCGTCGAAGCTCTTCATCAAACTTTTTCAGATATTGATCAAGTTGTTGTATGTGCGTATCTACCTGCAGCAGAATCATGAATAGGCAATCAGATAATCTTCGATTAACACACATAAATCTATTTGTACTAACTTTACAAAAAAAATAAAAAATGCCAATGTCATGCCTTAACAAGGTTTACAAAATGATAGTATGTGCTATGCATATTAAACTCCTTTATACTGCTTTCCAAAATATAAGGCACTTGAGATGACACAAAATAACAATAACAATAATATAATATGTAAACCATATTTAGAATAATAGTTTATAGAAAAAGCAACTACTTCGCGAAAATAAATTCATTGATAACACAAATAACACAAATCAATCAAATGTTAGTTAAGAGACAAGATGAAAATTACATTGTTTTGGAAATATGATCTAGCTAAAGTATAAAACCACAACATCAAAGTCCACGCAGATATGTCTAATAAGTTGTAGTAGAAATCTTAAAAAACACATGTAACAATAGATTTTGAGTACCAAATCGTATGCCTGGACAGCCAAGGCAACTTTTTCATCAGCAATCCTGATGCTGTGCTTTTGCTCATCAAGTGCTTCATCAGAGAATCTGATAAGCGAAGTATCAGGTGTGATGTTTCCGGATCGAACCCCTCGCCTAATGTCCTCTATTTCTTGTTCACAACGCAGTTCATTTTGCCTTTGAATATCTGTTCATACACATCGCAACGTTTACAATGGTTGGGAAACCTCAAACAAGACCCAAGCTGGGGTACAGAAAATTGGCATACACAACTAAAGCTCTTAATCTTCTTGTCAACACAACAATGTGCACTGGAACAGAAATTATTACAAAATGAAGAAGATGAAGGGTAAAAGAATCATTGTCGTGAAAAAATTTGCATGAACAAAAGCTTCAACAAAAAAAGGAGGAATAGACCATGCCTTGAACACTAGCTATGTCTTCACAAATATTATACTTACCCTGTAAACTCTTATCAAGATCACGTAATAGTGCATACTTCCTTTGAAGAATATTGGGTAGTGAATCCAAATCTGTCACAAATGCCCACAAAAGAAAAAATGAATTTACCGAGAAAAGAAAGATTTTTTTTTTTTTTTTAATTTTTTTTTTTTTAAAAAAGCTATATGCATTTCATATTGGTAATACCCATAGGATACATCTAAAAAGAGAAATAACAAAACAATAACAATAACAAAAACAAAGACCTAAAGCAGGAGCAAAAATTTAAAAACAGCAACATAATTTTCAATAGAGAAAAAGAAGGGAAAGATTACTGGCTTGAAATTCTTCAAGGAATGACATGACGATAATCTAGGTTCTAGGGTTTCGCTAATAGTTTCTGAGTCCTTCGACGACAGGATTACCGATACGCTAAATCTGAAATTTGAATTCCTCTTTCTCGATCTGCTTCCTTTCTCACTGCTTAGGTTTCTATGTTTCTATTCCATTTGCTCTAGCTCTGTCTCCATCTTTATTTGATACTCTTTCACTCTTCCACTATCGTTCTCTTTCTCTCCATCCTCCATCCATTCTATTGCTTTAGGTTTTTTTTTTTTTTTACTCTCTCTCTTTTTATTTTAGATATATTTAATAACGAGAATTTTATGATACTATATATAAATATATTATACTATATTAATATAGTAAGTATATATAATTTTTATATTTTATTAGATATAAAATATAATTTATTTAATTTTTTAAATAAACTTAAAAATAATTAATTTATACAAATATCATTTATTTATTAGTTATTTTATATATTATATAAATACTAAAAATATCTAAAAAATCTCCATTTGTTAAATATATAGGTGACAGATCATATAATCACAAGTCTCTCTTGATAAAGAAAAAGTCATGTCTTTGTAATTAAAGTTACAACCATAAATATTTTGACAAGGGGACATGAAGAGAGCTTCTCTTTGCAAAGCTACAATTATAGAAATGACTTGTCTTAATTTTACCGAGTTAAAGAAAACAAAAAGAAAAAAAATTATTTTATTTTAAATATATTTAATTGTAAAAATAAATTAAGACTCATGTTTAAACATAATTAAAAAATAGTTTATATCCATTATTACTCCATAAGAAAAAGAGTAAATTATATTACCTATTTTCCTCTTACCAAACATATCTATAGTTGTAATTCAGATAAATTTAATTTTTTGCTGAGAAATTAATGATTAACTATAAAATTTTAAAAATATACCCTTTCTAAACACAAGTAAATTTTGGTGAAAATTCTAAACTCTATTTTTCGTATCATATTTTATTTTGTAGTTTGCATGAATATGACAAGTTATTTTTAATTGTTCCCTATCTTTTCTTTATGTGTATTTGGCTGTTATGTATAATATTTTTGTATAGATCATAAAATTTT
>QAOA01005944.1:0-180248 GCA_003255065.1 Cercis canadensis
AAGCTACAAGTCAAATGGTTAAGGCAGCAAATGGGGTTGGTAAGCCGGGAGCCTGTGTTGTTTAATGACACCATCCGAGACAATATTGCATATGGAAAGGGTGGAGATGCAACAGAAGCAGAAATTATAGCTGCAGCAGAACTGGAAAATGCTCACAAGTTTATTAGTAGTTTGCAGCAGGTAAGTTACAGTGTCCATTTATCTCAGTCTGCTTGTACAGAAAATTTATCTTGAAAAATTCTGAGTTACTATATGGGTCTGAATTCTGGGAAAACAATGCATGCAGGGGTATGACACTATAGTAGGGGAGCGAGGAGTTCAATTATCTGGAGGACAGAAGCAAAGGGTGGCAATTGCAAGAGCCATTGTGAAGAATCCAAAAATATTGCTACTAGATGAAGCTATCAGTGCCCTTGATGCTGAGTCTGAAAAAGTGGTTCAAGATGCATTGGATAGAGTCATTGTGGACCGAACCACAATTGTGGTAGCCCATAGGTTGTCTACTATTAAGGGTGCAGATTTAATTGCAGTGGTTAAAAATGGAGTCATAGAAGAGAAAGGAAAGCATGAAACGTTGCTCAACGAAGGTGGTGCCTGTGCTTCCTTTGCAGCATTATACACAAGTGCATCTACATCTTAGATTACTTGAGAAATTTCAGATGCTAGGGCGTTTTTTGTCTTTCTTAATTTCTATTCCCATTAGCATAATGATCTCTTCTTCATCTCTCTCTCTCTCTCTTTCTCTTACAGGTTTTTTCCCATTGAATATGTAATGCTGTTTTTTAGAAAAAAGATAACAATATCATACAGTTCACTGACTTCATTTCTTCTGTTTTTGAATCATATCACTTTTTCTCTCGAGTACATCTCAAGCTTCATCACATTTTCCCTTTATAATTCCTAGACAATGGTGAACACTGAACACTATGACAAAGATCATTACCCATAGTGGTAAGCACATCAGATTCATATCAGATAAAGGAAAGCACGGAACATTACTCAACAAGGATGGTACTTATGCTTCCTTAGCAGCATTACACACAAGTTCTTCTTCATTTCAATTTCGTTTGAATTTCTTGCTTGTATATCCAAGAAATTTCACATGCACGGGATTATTCTCATTGCAGAATGATATCTTCTGCGTTTTCCTCCCTTTTAAAGCATTATTACCATGTAATACGTAATTATCTTCTTCTAGAAAGAAATTAATTTTAAAAGAGAAAAAAAAGTTCCCTGTATTTATTCTTTTTTATTCAGATTGCTTTTACCCCCTTGAGTATTTATTCTTTCATTGGTCTCTCAAATTTCAAATTGTTTTTCCCATTATAAACAACAGAGAACATAAGCAAAGATATTAATCATAATTTAAATTACTGAACATTTAAAAAATAATAGATAATACTTACGTAGTTGAGACAATCGCTTAACAAGTTATCACAATCAAGTGAATCAACAGAGGAGATGAATGTAGTTCTTTTTCTAATCTTTTATTATAGTGTTATGTGGAATGAAGATAAAGGAAGCAAAAGTAAGCACTTCTAGAAGAAAAAAATTTAGTTGCTTATAGATTAAGTAATTGATCTTTGGGTATGATAATAATATTTAAAAGTGTAGGCTAACTAATCTTTTGCAGAAATTACTAATTATCAATAGCTATAGAGTAATGAAATCTTTTCTTGGCTAAGGCATTTTTTCTGCAGATTTATCATGTTATTGTATATCTTGCAGATTTTTTAATAAAATAAATAAATAAAAGAAACGAAAAGAAAATTTAATTAGTAGGGGATCAAGTCATTAATTTTTGGATTGAATATTATATAATTTCAAATCCAATCTATTTGGACTTGAGTAATACACTTGTGGATTAAGGAATTTACCTTTCCGACTTCAACATTATACATTAAACATATTTGACCAATATTGGATTGTTAATTATAAAGTAACCTGTGTGAAGTACACCTGATTTCACTAACCCACTTGACCCATAGTGAATAAAGTGGAAGTGGTAACTTCATGAAGCTAACTTGCGTTAGTTGTGAATTTGGGTTCCAACTTCGAATTGACGTTCCCTTCCTCTGCTGCTTGTAATAAGTTTGCCATCTTCATCCACCTTAAGTTTGCAAAAGGTTCATTTCAGCTTTTCTCCTTTGATATAATAATAAGAACATGAGTTCAGAAGACATTTGCTTTTTTTGCAAATTGTTTCACATATATCTTCTTTACAAATTTCTGAAGACATCATGTTCTGTATAGATGACAGAAACCATTAACTAATGCTTCTCCTGCAGCTGTTTTGCACTTAGCATAGTTACTGTGGCTTCCTCTGGGAAATGGCAGGGGCGACCAGCTTAGGTGGAGACATTAGTATATCTGAGATGACAGGATAAACCAGTCATCTACTAGTTTTAGGTCCAGAAAATATCCAAGGAAATGCTGACAGCCAACAACATTCTAAGAAGCTCAAGGCAAAAGATGAAGGCAAAAACACAGTACCCTTTTACAAGCTCTTCACATTTGCAGACTCTTCAGATCAGCTATTGATGATTTTAGGGACTATAGCTACTATTGGAAACGGAGTCACTATGCCCTTAATGACTATAATTTTTGAAGGAACCTCAAATCCCAAACAAGTTATTGATGAAGTTTCTAAGGTACTTACTGACAGAATCAGAGGGTTGCAATTGCAAGAACAATAGTTAAGAATCCTAAAATATTCCTACTAGATGAAGCCACTAGTGGCCTTGATGTTGAGTCTGAAAAATTGGTTCAGGATGCATTTGATCATGTTAGGGTGAGCCCAACCACAATTGTGGTTGCACATGGGTTGTCCACTATTAAGGGTGCAGATTTAGTAGCAGTGGTTAAAAATGGAGTCATAGAAGAGAAAGGAAAGCATGAAACATTGCTTACCATGGCTGGTTTCTATGCTTCCTTGGTAGCATCATATACAAATGTATCTTCATCATAGGCTCCTTCTTTCATCTCCTTTTGCTTTTAAATGAGAAATTTCACATACACAGAATGCTTGTCTTTGTATTTATTATTAATATTTATACATTGATATCTTTTACATATGTTTCTTTCCATCTAGTATACATAATAATGTTTCTCTGGAAGCATTTTCTTTTAATTTAAACAAATAAACTTCCCTTTTGATTGACATAGCTTTTACCTTTCAAGGATAGAGAATATCCTAAAGCGTTACAAATCAAGTGTTTTCACTTTCTCTCTCTGTTTATAGTTGGATACTGCTCTTTTTCTCAAATTTTTTTTTAATTACCGTGGGTTATAATTAAATCTAAAACCTAACTACTAATTTAGTTTTTCTTTGAACTACTTGATTTAATTGTGCCCACATTTGTATAAAAAATACGAGATAAAATTGTGAGTTTACCACTTCTTGTTAACGACGTAGAGCATTGGGAAAATAACTTCTACATTAAAATGATGAGGCTATTTTAATATATTAAACATATTTTTTTTGAACTCTATGGGTTTAGTTTGGTAGTAAGGATGCAATAGATTCATTAAAATTAATCAATGTTTAAATCCTAGAGCTAGCACCATAGAAATTTTTTCTCCTAAATGCACAAAATCGATGTGAGGGGTGCGTCCTTCAAATCCCTTAGAGAGGGATTTAGTCTTGGTGCACGAAAGCTGGCCCGAGTATACTTTTACTGTTAAAACAAAAAAAAAAATTTGTAATAAATAAAGAGAAAATTATTTGCTAGATATTTATCATTGAGTAATATTATTTGTCCCAAGATATGTTAACAAATCTAATAATCAAATAAGTGTTAGGTGTTGCATGTTGGTTGAAGTAGTAGTTGTAGAGTGAAATTCATATTTTGCTTATTTTGATAAAGTATTTTGGAAGTAAAATTTGAATTCTTATTTTGATGAGGTACATATTGATTTGTTATTAATTTTTTTTTTACAATTAAGTTATTTGGTGTGATTTAGTAGTCTAGGTTTTAGTATTAAAGATTAGAGATTCGAACTTTCATATCTTCATATAACAATTTTTTTTTTTTTGTGGAAACATAATTCTCTATACATTGGAAGAAGGAAATGTGTGTTGATACCCTTGCAAATGTGTATCCATACATTAAAAATAAGGAAATATATTCCTTTTGTCCTGAAGATTCATTTGGTCTCTGGTTTTGAAGCCATTAGCCATAGCCAACCTGTCTATACAAGTTGCTAATGCTATGTCGCATGCTGATTCAATCAATAGATGTTTAATTAATATATGATTTTAGATGTTTGATTAAATTGAGATTTAGACGCAATACAAGAAGGAGCCACATGGTGACAGATCTGTCATTATAGAATCATTATGTAAAAGAGGAACTTAAGTTTTCATGTCTACAAATGCTTACTCCTTGATATTCTCTCCCTCCTAGCCAGATATGAATGGTTCTTAGAACTTACAGCTGTCCATACACTAGAAGGAAATGTGTGTTATGATACCCTTCCAAAGATTGGTATTGCCGAAGATATCATTCCAAATATGAACTTACAATTGGCCTTGAACTTCACTTAATTGTTAAACCTATTTAACAAGTCGTGTGTTGAGTTGAGTGTTTTAACATGATTAGATAATGAGATGTGTTCATGTTGATCCATATAACCATGTACCAAATCTTTGATACATTGTTAATATCGTTGATGCATCGTTATTATTTGTTAGCTTATCTAATTCTGCTCTGTTCTTTTCCTCATGCCATGAACCTAACGTGGATTTATTGGCGATTGGGTTCCATCTCATCTTTTCTTTCTGTCTTGTGTTGTTTTTCGGTTTACCTTCTGTGAATGCCGGAATTCAAGAATCCTTTTGGTATAATAATAAGATGAGTTTGACAAGATTTTGTCTTTTCTGAAAATTGTTTACATATATATATATATATATCATGGATTTCAGTGCATTCTCATCAGTCCTGTTGGTTTTAGATTTCTATCTCTGAAAATGGAAGTAGAAAGCAGCTTACTTGTAGATATTAGTGCATGTAAGATGAGAGGAACAAAGAAAAATATCCAAGAAAAGTGTGGCAGACCGCAAGATCCAAAGAAGAGGAAGGCGAAAGATGAAAGCACCACCACAGTACCCTTTTACAAGCTTTTCACGTTTGCAGACTCTTTAGACCATCTATTGATGCTTGTAGGGACTATAGCCGCCGTTGCGAATGGAATCTCTATGCCCTTTATGACTGTAATTTTTGGAGATGTAATTGATGCTTTTGGAGGAACCTCAGACCTCAAACAAGTTGTTCATGAAGTTTCCGAGGTACTTCTTCACTAACCATTTCTCCCATTAATCTATACTTGTGACACAAGTAAACTTAGTATCACTTGAGCATAGTTCTGCTATGCATTACCCTTTTGAATATATGATTCCTATAGACATATTATGTTTGAGGTTAACTATTAAAAGTTCAATTTCTCTTACTTTTCATGTCATGCTAATTTAATTTTGCGCTCAGGTGTCTCTCAAGTTTGTATACTTGGCTGTGTTCACCTTTGCTGCAGCCTTTCTCCGTAAGTACATCAGATTTTCTGCTTATAATCATTCATTCAGTATCACTAATAACATAATTTAGCTTGTTTCTTTAATAAAGCGAAAAACAAAGCCATTACCATGTTTCCGATAATATGCCAGAGGTGGCTTGCTGGATGGTCACGGGGGAAAGACAGGCTGCAAGAATAAGAAGTTTATACCTCAAAACAATTTTGAAGCAAGATATTAGCTTCTTTGATAAGGAAGCAAATAGTGGTGAGGTCGTTGCAAGGATGTCAGGTGATACCATTCTTATTCAAGGTGCCTTGGGAGAGAAGGTATTTATGTGGCACAATATAAGTCTAAAATCATCTCCATTTTCTCTAACCACCAGAGAAGAGAGTTCAAGGAAGACTTCATTTCTTCATTGTTTCCATTGCTTTTATTACAGGTAGGACAGTTTATACAAATGGTGGCAACTTTCTTTGGGGATTTCACTATAGCATACATGAAGGGATGGCTTCTAACCCTTGTCATGATATCATCTATTCCACTTGTTGCCCTCGCTGGAGCTATAATGAGCATTGTTATAACAAGGGTGACATCGCGTGGACAAGCAGCTTATTCTGCAGCAGCAAATGTAGTGCAGCAGACAATTGGTTCTATCCGAACAGTATGCATACTTGCAGAAAGATCAAAGAACTAGAGATAGTTGATTTCCATACCTACAAAAAATTAAAGATCCTTATTCCTCCTATGCAGGTTGCATCGTTTACTGGGGAGACGCATGCTATGGTTAAATATAACCAATCCTTAACCAAAGCTTATAGGACTGGTGTGCAAGAGGGACTGGCTGCTGGTTTGGGTCTCGGCTCAGTTTTTCTTATTGTTTTCTGCAGTTTTGGTTTGGCAGTATGGTTTGGTGGGAAAATGGTACTAGAGCAAGGATATACAGGAGGGAAAGCTGTAATTTTTTCAGTAGTAAGTGGCTCCTTGTAAGTTGCCTTCTGCTTTACCTTCTAATTCTATGATATTAGCCTTTCACTTTCAAAATTGGTATTGCCTAATTGTATTCCCCAGGTCCCTTGGACAGGCATCTCCAAGCTTGACTGCGTTCGCTGAAGGACGAGCTGCAGCATTTAAGATGTTTGAAACAATTGAGAGGAAGTCAGACATTGATGCTTATGACACTGCTGGTTGTCAGCTAAATGATATTCGTGGAGATATAGAACTGAGGGAGGTTGCTTTAGTTACCCTGCAAGACCAGATGAACATATATTCCATGGCTTTAGTCTTTCAATACCAAGTGGTACTACTGTAGCTTTGGTAGGGCAAAGTGGGAGTGGGAAATCAACAGTTATTAGTTTGATAGAGAGATTTTATGATCCACAAGCTGGTGAAGTTCTCATAGATGGTATCATTCTCAAAGAGTTTCGATTGAAATGGATCAGACAGAAAATAGGCCTTGTTAGCCAGGAACCACTTTTGTTTACTTGTAGCATTAAAGAGAACATTGCCTATGGGAAGGATGGTGCAACAGATGAAGAAATCAAAGCTGCAGCAGAGCTTGCAAATGCTGCTAAATTCATAAATGAGCTTCCTCAGGTGAACCAATACTTGTGCATATGGAATATTCTTATGCTTTTTCAATATTATCTTTAAATTAATAGCATATTCTACATGACAAAAAACCGTATTTCTTACATATCTGTTAAATTATAATGGTATAGCCCTTCACATTGGTAGTTTTGTAAAAATTTTGAAATTAGGGACTAGATACAATTGTTGGTGAGCATGGAAATCAGCTCTCTGGGGGTCAAAAGCAGAGAGTTGCAATAGCAAGAGCAATTGTGAAAGACCCAAGAATTCTACTTCTAGATGAAGCAACAAGTGCCCTTGATGCTGAATCTGAGAGAGTAGTGCAGCAGGCATTGGACAAACTTATGATAAACCGAACTACTCTCATTGTAGCCCACCGCTTAAGTACTGTAATAAATGCTGATATTATTGCTGTTATTCAACAAGGAAATATAGTTGAGAAAGGTAGACACATTATCTTGTAAAAGAAATAATATTTTTCCATGAAAGTTTGTTATCTTTCTCTCTGATGTATACATTGATACACACATACACAGAGATGTGTGGATATCGTTTTAAGCTTTTCCTTAAATTTTGTCATTTTTGTTCCTTCCATTCAATCTAACATAATCATTATCCAATTGAGGTTCCTTGGACCCACAATTTAATAGTATAGTTACACCTTACTGCATTCTCATATCTTTCCACTTATCAGGTTCACATGCTGAGCTCTCTAAGGATCCTGAAGGGGCTTATAGCCAGCTCATTAGATTGCAAGAAATTAAGGAGGAGTCACAACAGAATGCTACAAATCACACAGACAAGCCAGAAAGTGTTGTGGATTCTGGAATACAACAAAGTCAATGGTTTTCTTCCTCACAATCTATACCCCAGGGATCACCAGGAATTCAAAATCGTAGTCATCACTCATTCTCTGTGTCATATAGTGTGCCAACAAATATCTCAGCAGAACCAAATCCACCACCAGATGTGCCACTCCACCGCCTGGTCTATCTTAACAAGCCTGAGATCCCAGTCTTACTTATAGGGGATCTAGCTTCAGTGGCAAATGGAACAATATTACCCATTTTCGGGTTAATTCTCTCCAAAATGATAAATACTTTCTATGAGCCTGCTGATGAACTCCTTAAAGATTCAAAATTTTGGGCATTAACATTTTTTGCCCTTGGTGTTTCATCTTTTCTAACTTTCCCATCAAAGTTCTACTTTTTGGCTGTTGCTGGATGTAGGTTGGTGAAAAGGATCCAGCTAATGTGTTTTGAGAAAGTAATTCATATGGAAGTAAGTTGGTTTGATGAAGCTGGGCATTCAAGTGGAGCACTTGGAGCGAGGCTCTCTATTGATGCAGCTTCTATTCGAGCTTTGGTTGGGGATGCACTTGGTTTGCTGGTTCAAAATATTGCTACTGCAATTGTTGCCTTGGTAATTGCCTTGGAAGCAAACTGGCAACTTGCTGTTATAGTTTTGGTTTTGCTACCTCTATTATTGGTTAATGGATATGCCAATTTCAAGCTCATTAAAGGATTCAGCACAGATGCAAAGGTCCGTTCGTATCTTCCATTAATCAACCACATACTACTGTGAATGATTACAAAAAGTATCTAACTTTCAATTTGGGTGTAATCTGAATGGAGTGTTATGAGATAGAATTTTATGCCATCTAATGATATATATACCAAGAGGACAAGGAAAACAACTTTAATGGCATGGATTGGTGGCTTTCTTAATTTTTTCTCTCAAAACCTCTTGTCTTGGCTATATGCTGTTGACACTGATATTCTAATTGTTTAGCAGAAATTGTATGAGGAAGCCAGTCAAGTGGTAAATGATGCTGTAGGGAGTATTAGGACAGTTGCTTCTTTTAGTGCTGAAGAGAAAGTGATGGAGTTATATCAGAAAAAATGTGAAGGACCACTTAGATATGGCATAAGGCAAGGGATAATAAGCGCGATTGGCTTCGGCATATCATTCTTCTTGCTGTATTCTGTCTATGCATGCATTTTCTATGCTGGAGCTCAACTCGTAGAGAATGGCAAAACCACATTCTCCAACGTTTTCTGTGTAAGTTTTTCCACTTGTGCTCTTCTCACTTGTCTCAATTATTTTCAACTTGGTATAAGTTCTTAATCACATTCCTCTAACACTGATGATTCTGTTTCTTGATTTGCAGGTCTTCTTTACACTTGCCTTCGCGGCTATAGGACTAGCTCAATCTAACTCCTTGGCACCTGATTCAAGTAAAGCAAGAAGTTCTACTGCATCTATATTTGCCATTCTTGATAAAAAATCAAAAATAGACCCTGGTGATGATTCCGGAATGACACTGCAAGTGGTAAAGGGAGATGTTGAGTTTTTCCATGTCAGTTTCAAGTATCCCACTAGACCAGATGTGCAAATACTCAGAAATGTTTGCTTGGCCATTCACTCAGGCAAGGTAACTTTGTAACATGTTCCACAAGCATGGATAAGTCTCATTCAGTAGCAAAGGATTATGTTAAACATAAACAACTCTAAACTTTTTTTTTTTTAAAATGGAGAATCTAACGAATTGATTATACTGATGAAAATCAGACAGTTGCTTTGGTTGGAGAAAGTGGAAGTGGAAAATCGACAATGATTTCATTATTGCAAAGATTTTATGACCCAGATTCAGGTTACATTACACTAGATGGAGTACAAATCCAGGAGCTACAAGTTGAGTGGTTAAGACAGCAAATGGGTCTTGTAAGCCAGGAGCCTGTGTTGTTTAATGACACCATCCGAGCCAACATGGCATATGGAAAGGGAGGAGATGCAACAGAAGCAGAAATTATAGCTGCAGCAGAACTGGCAAATGCCCACAAGTTCATATGCAGTTTGCAGCAGGTAAATTACAGTGTTTAGTCATCTCAATGCTGATTGCTGAAGGCTTGTGCAGAAATTTAATCTTTCAAAATTCTCATTCACTACTAGTTTTCCCAGCACTATGTGCATATGGGTCTGAATTCTTGAGAAACAATACGTGCAGGGGTATGATACAATAGTAGGTGAGCGAGGAGTTAAATTATCTGCGGGACAGAAGCAGAGGGTGGCAATTGCAAGAGCCATAGTGAAGAATCCAAAAATATTACTACTAAATGAAGCCACTAGTTCCCTTGATGCTAAGTCTGAAAAAGTGGTTCAGGATGCACTTGATCAAGTTATAGTGAACCGAACCACAATTGTGGTGGCTCATAGGTTATGCACTATAAAGAATGCAGATTTAATTGCAGTGGTTAAAAATGGCGTCATAGCAGAGAAATGAAAGCATGAAACATTGCTCAACAAGGGTGGTGCCTATGCTTCCTTGGCTGCATTACACACAAGTGCAGCTTCATCTTAGACCCTTTGAGCATACTGCTGCTTTTGTCTGAGAAATTTCATATGCTTAGAGGTTTTGTCCTTCTCTATCACTATTCAAATTTGCATAATGATCTCTTCTCACATCTCTAGCATTATTTCCATAAATATGTAATGCTATTTTTCTTGAAAGAAATAACAATAATAGATTTCTTTTCTTCTTGATTCACATCACTTTCCCCCTTCTTAAGTACCCATTCCTTAATGAAGTTCACATTTTTCCTTTGGGTTTATTTTTTTTTTGATAGATATAGTTTTCATATAAAACACTTTGGTCTAAGAACTAAAAATTTTTTGGCCAAATTTTTTTTCTTAGAAATCATTCCTATCAAGACAAACCAAACCTTAGTATAATTCCTAAAGAATGGACAATATAATGACCAAAACACATATTGGTAAGGACCAGATGGATGAAGACAACAAAGAAAATGCTAGTGTAGTTGGAAATGATAGCTATGCAGTGTTTCACAACCAAGTCAATGACATGCTGCAGAATAACAACAGAAAGAGAGATTGGTAGAGCGTTCACGTATGGACCTAACTGATAAAAGGAAAAGAGATTGTGGGGAAAAACGGTAAATAACTTAAAAAGAACACACTGGAGTGCTCAAGCAAAAACCGAATGTGGCCAATATTTTTCCTTCAAAATGGAAAACAAGTGCCGGGGGGAAAAATATAAACTTTGCAGGTATATTAAACAAATGATTAGAGATGAGTTTTTTCTTTCTTTTTTGAGTGAATAATTAGAGATGAGATGATTGCTTATGACTTTGAATTTTTTCAGAATGCTACTGGAGACCTAAATTAAAATTTCTTTCTTCTTTGGCCTCATTTTAGGACCACAACCCGTAGGTAATGATTTATTTATTTTGATTGGGTAGGTAATGATTTATTAATCTTTAAAATAAAATAACAAATATTGTTTGTTTTCATCATTTATAAAGAATGATTTTAATTACTTGAGAGTTTAATAATGCCAAGGAGTGGTTCCTTACATTTTACATTAGCAGTTAATAGGAAAAGTGATTCTAATGCATTCAGCTATAATATGAAGCTTTGTTGTATAGAAATGAGTCTTCATCCAAGTTGCTAGGCTAGGACTAACATGCCTCACTATATAATAAATTATAATCTAAATATAAAACTCTGTTTCCGTCACTGCTTGCGCAGCACATCTTCATGAAAATCTTTACCAATATAAAATCCTTTGTTGTCATATTTTATTTCATGGTTATTGTGTTTTTGCTTCATGAACTACAAAGCTTTCTAAATTGTTCAAATATTTAGTTCACAAGAAGCATATCATATATATCAGTACTAATATGAACGATTAAGATAGTGATATTTGGAGAAGATTTCAGAGAGATTACTCCTAACTAGCAGATGTCATGTGGTCCCCAAGTTTCTTGAGCCAAATGAAATAGAGATCATAATAAATATATAATATCAAGCCAAAGACAAAGAAAAAAANAAAAAAAAAAAAAACATAATGGCGACCTAGAGGTCAATTTTTGAGCTGGTCAACCAATAATTCATTTTTTAAATTCAATTAGATGTTAATCAATTATCAATGTTTGCATAAGAAATGGGCATCTTAACGCATTGAAATTTCAAATATTCAGTTAAACATATGTCCATGAATATGAAACAATTCTAGACATATAGACAGGACATAAAAGTAAAACTACTAGTAGTCCAAGAACATTGAGTTGTTTGATATCAACAAACCAATTTATACCGAATGGTATGTAGACTAATCTTGTACAATTTTTGTTTTATTAGTTAAAAAAAACTTTTTTTGGAAGTTATAATTTTGTCTCTTTTTGGATGATAGTGATTTATGATCAAGGGATTTAACTTTGTCAATGGTGAACTTTGTTTAAGGCAATTTCCCTGCATATTTATCATAGTGATAAGTCTTGAAGATAGAAAGTAAAAGAGTTTAAATAAGAAGTTATAGCTTATAGGTACATGGATGAGACAAAATAGTTATAATTTCAAATTTAATAGAGAATAGAATTATTTGGAATCAAAAAGTTAATTGTAAAGCAACTTGCCAGGGATTACACCTCATTCAAAACCCCATGAGGCCTATACTCAATAAAGTGGTAACATCATATATAGCACTTATATTGAACATTGATGCATTTAAACCGTTCATGAATTATTATTGTCTGGTTAATTGGTATCTAATTCTGTTATGTTCTTTTGCTTTATGTCATTATTTAAAGAACACCCAAGCTAACTTGCATTAGCAGCAACTGCCAACTGAGTTGTATCTTATATTCTCTTCCATTCCTCTGCTGCCTGCCACTAATATTTTGCCATCTTTCTGTGAAGATTGGAATTGCTTCATCCATCTAAGTCTGCAAAGGAATAGTTTCAGCTTTTACTTTTGATACAAGGACTTTGCTTTTTCGAAGATTGTTTATATATAGCTTTTGGTTTTGAAAGTGTACCTTCAATTGCAGTTCTATCTTTGTTCGAGGTTCTCTGTCCATGGAATCCCTGGACTATTTCTTTCTTTGTGACTCTTCATTTCTCTTCATTTCTTTATGGTTGCTGATTCACGTAGCATTTCTTTTGCAGAAAACTTGACAACTATAGGATTAAAAACTCACTTCAACTAGCTGCTGACTAAAACCCGTAATGCTTCTTCTGTAGCAATTTTCCATTTAACAGAGTTAGTCAGGTGTTTGTGAGCAACAGAATCAGAAGTCTTCCCGGGCAAAAATGGCAGGGGAGACCAGATTGGATGAAGATATTACTACATGTGAAAGTGACAAGGCAGGATCAGCACGTCATGCATTAGTTGTAGGTCCTGAAAATATTGAAGGAAAGACTGATAGACAGCAAGATTCAGAGAAGAGCAAGGTAAAAGATGAAAGCAACAAAACAGTACCCTTTTACAAGCTTTTCTCATTTGCAGACTCTTTGGATCACTTATTGATGTTTGTCGGGACAATAGCTGCTGCTGGAACTGGAATCTGTGTGCCTTTGATGACTGTGATTATGGGAGAAGTAATAGATGCATTTGGAGGAAGTGCGAACACCACACAAATTGTTCATGAAGTTTCCAAGGTAATTCATAACTAGCTCCCTTTATTAAGAATCTAGCTTGTAAATATCTACAGGAAAATATAACTCGCTTGCAATACCCTTTTGGGTATATGATTCCACGGGAATATTAAGTTCAAAGTGAACTATTAAAAGTTCAAATTCCACCTAATTTTCATGTCATAGTGATTGATTTTATGCTCAGGTGTCTGTGAGGTTTGCATACCTGGCTGTGGGTTCCTTTGTTGCATCATCTTTGCGTAAGAACATCAAATTCTCTCCTGATAATGCTTACAGTATAACTGAAAGCATAATTTGGCTTAATCTGACAAAAAATACCCATTGTGCTGTTTACCAGAGGTGGCTTGCTGGATGGTAACTGGGGAGAGACAGGCAGCACGAATAAGAAGCTTATACCTCAAAGCAATTTTGAGGCAAGATATTGGCTTCTTTGATAAGGAAACTAACAGTGGTGACGTTGTTGGGAGGATGTCCGGTGACACCGTTCTTATTCAAGAATCCATGGGCGAGAAGGTAACAATAGACCACTAACATTTTCCTCCAACATTATAAAACAGAGTTCAAGAAGAACCTTTTTCATTAACTTATTCTTTTTCTTTCTTGGGTAAGATCAGGTAGGGAGGTTCATACAGTTAGTGGCTACTTTTTCTGGAGGTTTTATCATAGCATTCATCAAGGGTTGGCTTCTGACCCTTGTCATGCTATCTTGTATTCCACCTCTTGTCTTCTCTGGTGCCATAATAAGCTTAGTTATTGCAAAGATGACATCCCGTGGACAAGCAGCTTATTCGGCTGCAGCAATTGTGGTAGAGCAGTCAATCAGCTCAATTCGAACTGTACGCCAATATTCAGAAAGAATGATTGATTGTACATTTCTGTAGCTGCAGATTATAAGAAGCTTTTCCATTCTTCCAATGCAGGTTGCATCATTTACTGGCGAGAAGCAAGCTATAGCTAAATACAATCAATCCTTAATCAAAGCTTACAGAGCTGGCGTGCAAGGGGGAGTGGCTGCTGGTTTTGGTATAGGTTTGGTTCGTATATTTGTTTACAGCAGCTATGCTTTGGCCGTATGGTTTGGAGGGAAGATGATATTAGAGAAAGGATATACAGGAGGGGAAGTCATAACTGTATTTTTTGCAGTATTGACTGGCTCTTTGTAAGTTGTATTCTGCATTATCTTTCTCTCTTTTCCCATCTGGTGCTTTGGAAGAAAAAACACATGATGATTAGAAAAGATAATCATATCAAATTTTACTTGCCTAATTTTTTTCCCAGGTCTCTTGGTCAGGCATCTCCAAGCTTAAGTGCGTTTGCTGCTGGACAAGCTGCAGCCTTTAAAATGCTTGAGACAATTAACAGGCAGCCAGACATTGATGCATATGATACTGCAGGTCGGCAGCCAGAAGATATTCGAGGAGATATAGAACTGAAGGATGTTTACTTTAGTTACCCTGCAAGACCAGATGAACATATATTCCATGGGTTTAGCCTTTCAATACTAAGTGGTACTACTGCAGCTTTGGTAGGGCAAAGTGGGAGTGGGAAATCAACAGTTATTAGTTTGATAGAGAGATTTTATGATCCACAAGCTGGTGAAGTTCTCATAGATGGTATCAATCTCAAAGAGTTTCAATTGAAATGGATCAGACAGAAAATAAGCCTTGTCAGCCAGGAACCCGTTCTGTTTTCTTGTAGCATTAAAGATAACATTGCCTATGGGAAGGATGGTGCAACAGATGAAGAAATCAAAGCTGCAGCAGAGCTTGCTAATGCTGCTAAATTCATTGATAAACTGCCTCAGGTGAACTCAGATCTTCTTCTAAGAGTTTGAAATTGCATGTTCCTGCTTAAGCATTCTCAAGTTTCTTTTGCTTTCTCAAAAATATCTAGTCGCATATTTTTACATAATATCTAGTCGCATATCTAGTTTCTTAAATATTTTTTCATGCTGGATGGTTCTTTTACCTCTGTAATCTTGTAAAATTATGAATTCAGGGATTAGACACGTCAGTTGGTGAGCGTGGAACACAGCTTTCTGGGGGTCAAAAGCAGAGAATTGCTATGGCAAGAGCAATTCTGAAAGACCCAAAAATTCTACTTCTTGATGAAGCAACAAGTGCCCTTGATGCTGAATCAGAGAGAGTAGTGCAGGAGACATTAGAGAGAATTATGATAAACCGAACAACTGTAATTGTAGCCCACCGCTTAAGTACTATAAGGAATGCTGATATTATTGCCGTTATTCACCAAGGAAAAATAGTTGAGAAAGGTACATATTAATTATCTTGTGATGGAAATGAAATTCACCATGGAAATCTGCTTTCATGTTCTCTCTCTCTCTCTCAAAACACATATGCATGATTTCAATGTCTCCTTTTGTTCATATTTTTGTCTTTTACAATTAACCCACCCTTGCTAACATAATCCTAATTCTAAACAGGTTTCCTAAATCCAAATTTTATTGTAGGATTAAACCTTACAGCATTTCCTTTTCCCTCTTCAGGTTCACATGCTGAGCTCACTAACAATCCTGACGGAGCCTATAGCCAGCTCATTAGATTGCAGGAAATTAGAAGGGAGTCAGAACAGAATGGTACAAATGATACAGATAGGCCAGAAAACTTTGTGGATTCTGGACAACAATCAAGTCAACGGTTTTCTTTCCTACGATCTATAAGTCAGGGATCATCTGGAACAGGAAATAGCAGTCGTCACTCATTCCCAATTTCATATGTTGTCCCTGGTCTCTTGGAAACAGCAGCAGGAGGCCCTGAAACTCCTTCAGCAGTATCACATCCACCTATAAAGGTCCCACTTTGCCGCCTGGCTTATCTTAACAAGCCAGAGATCCCAGCATTACTTATAGGAACTCTAGCTGCAGCAGCAAGTGGGGCAATATTACCCATTCTAGCGTTACTAATGTCCAGTATGATAAATACTTTCTATGAGCCCGCAAATGAACTCCGTAAAGATTCAAAATTTTGGGCATATATATTTATTGCCCTTGGTGCGGCTGCCTTGTTAATTGAGCCAACAAGGTCCTACTTTTTTGCTGTGGCTGGTTGTAAGTTGATAAAAAGGATTCGGCTAATGTGTTTTGAGAAAGTAATTCATATGGAAGTAAGTTGGTTTGACAAAGCTGAGCATTCAAGTGGAGTACTTGGAGCAAGGCTCTCAACTGATGCCGCTTCTATTAGAATTTTGCTTGGGGATACACTTGGTTTGCTGGTTCAGGATATTGCTACTGCAATTACTGCCTTGGTAATCGCCTTTGAGGCAAACTGGCAACTTTCCCTTATCATTCTTGTTTTGCTACCTCTACTACTAGTAAATGGATATGTGCAAGTAAAGTCCATGAAAGGATTCAGCACAGATGCAAAGGTTTGTTCCTAACTTCCTAACTGTCATTAAATATCTAAATTCTAAACTTAGGGAGAATAGAGTGAAGAGAGAGTTTGGATGTAATTTGAATGGAAGCAACCAGATCCCCTTCTATGTCCTTTTTCTATATTTATGCTAAGTGAAGATGAAAAACTACTTTATGAGCATGGACCAATGGTGTTTTATTCATTTGGTCTTATTACACCTTTCTCTTAGCTATATTTTATTAATACTGATATTTAATTTGATACTCTAAATGTTCAATAGAAAATGTATGAGGAAGCAAGTCAAGTTGCAAACGATGCTGTAGGAAGTATCAGAACTGTTGCTTCTTTCTGTGCTGAAGAGAAGGTGATGGGATTATACCAGAGGAAATGCGAGGGGCCAATTAAGACAGGTATAAGGCAAGGGTTAGTGAGCGGAATTGGTTTTGGGATATCAAACCTATTTTTGTATTCTGTCTATGCCTGCAGTTTTTATGCTGGAGCCCGACTTGTTAAGGATGGCAAAACATCATTCTCAGATGTTTTCCGAGTAAGTCATCCTCATAACTTGTTCACCATGTCTGATATTTTGTTTTTTTGGGTTGTCTCAATTACTACTAAGTATCAGTTATTTATCATATAGATAAAAGAGAAAAGTAAATTTGAAGCTTAGTTCTTTATCACAATCTTCTAGCATTGGGAATTTCTTTTCTTGATTTGCAGGTGTTCTTTGCCCTCACTATGGCTGCAGTGGGAGTCTCTCAAACTGGCCTCATAGCACCAGATGCAAGTAAAGCGAAAATCTCTGCAGCTTCTATATTTTCTATTCTTGATCAAAAATCAAAAACAGATTCTAGTGATGACTCCCGAATGACATTGGAAGATGTGAAGGGAGAAGTTGAGTTTCACCATGTCACTTTCAAGTATCCCATCAGGCCTGATGTTGAGATATTCAGAGATCTTTGCTTGACCATTCATTCAGGCAAGGTAACTCCAATTTATACATGGTTTGATGCACAAGTCTCATGCAGTAACTAAAGATTATGGTAAATATGAACAATGTCTAAATCATTCTTCCAAAGGGAGAAACTAACAATTTGATTATACTAATGATAATCAGACAGTTGCTCTAGTAGGAGAAAGTGGAAGTGGAAAGTCAACAGTGATATCATTATTGCAGAGATTTTATGACCCAGATTCAGGTCACATTACACTGGATGGAATAGAAATCCAAAAGCTGCAAGTTAGATGGTTAAGGCAGCAAATGGGCTTGGTAAGCCAGGAGCCCGTGTTATATAATGACACCATCCGAGCCAATATTGCATATGGAAAAGGAGGAGATGCAACAGAGGCAGAAATTATAGCTGCATCAGAACTGGCCAATGCCCACAAGTTCATAAGCAGTTTGCCGCAGGTAAATTACAGACTTTTCAATCAGTTCAATCTGTCCTAAAGACTCATGAAAATTCTAAATTCCTAGTTATTAAAACACCATATACATATGGGTCTAAATTCTTGAAAAACAACATCTGTAGGGGTATGACACAATAGTAGGGGAGCGAGGAGTTCAATTATCCGGGGGACAGAAGCAGCGGGTGGCAATTGCTAGAGCCATTGCGAAGAATCCAAAAATATTACTATTGGATGAAGCCACGAGTGCCCTTGATGCTGAATCTGAAAAAGTGGTTCAGGATGCACTGGATCGAGTCATGGTTGACCGAACCACAATTGTGGTGGCCCATAGGTTAACCACTATTAAGGGTGCAGATTTAATTGCAGTGGTTAAAAATGGTGTGATAGCAGAGAAAGGAAAGCATGAAAGATTGCTTAACAAGGGTGGCACCTATGCTTCCTTAGTAGCATTGCACATGAGTGCCTCTTCATCTTAGGCTCCCTTGAGCTCCTATTTGCTTCTATCACTGAAATTTCACATCCACAGAATTTTTTTCCATTATCAATGATTTCACATCTGCAGATTGATGTAATACGTAATTATGCTTAGAAAAATTTTCCCCTTTATTTCTTCCATTTTTTTTATACGGATGGCTTTTACCTTTTCAGAACCCATTTCTTAATATGTCTCAAGCTTCACATTTTACCCCATTTCTAAATACAGAAAACATCCACAAAGATCTTAATCAATAATTTTAAGTACTGTAGTGTACTGAACAGAAAGAGCTTATGTAGTTGTAGATGATGGATTAGCAATTTAGCATGTTATAACAACCAAGTCGGTGAATTCTACTGAACAATTAAAGGTAAAGAAACTGAGAAAGCGATTACCTTCAATGAAAGCAGAGCAACATCCAAAAACATCATATTCACCTTGAAAATTTGCCCTTTCAGTTGCCGCAGTTTCCAGCGTTGAACTCAGAAGGTTCACTCTTGGAAGCTCGTTGCTCGCAGTTCTGAGTGTGCACCAACTGTTTGTAAACTGCCTCCGGAATAATAAAAACGAAAAAGAAAATATTGAATTTGAGAAAAATAGGCAAATAAGTGATATATGAGGAAAATATTATTATTTAGTTACGTCATTTGGTTTTAAATATGGATGATTTTTAATTTGATTTTTTTTATATTGTGTGAAATATTTAAAATATTTTTTGGTATTATGTGATTATTATGTTAACATATTTGATTATCTTTTAGTGTTATATAATTATTGTGTTTAATAATAAATAGAATAACCCTACAATATCAAGAAATATTTTTAGATATTTCATACAATATAAAATAAATTAAATTAAAATTTCTCTATATTTAGAATCAAATAATTTTTTCTTCTAATAATTTCTGAAACTAAATAATAATTTTCTGCATCCAGAGATTAATAAAGTAAAAAAATAGGAAGAGATTTTTTCTTTCAAGTAAAGAATAATGATATCATTGATATGTAGATAAATTTCATGTATTTTTACAAAAATATTTTGGCCAACTTAAAATCTACCATACAACAAAATTGTGAATTATTGTTCCACAAAATTAATAAATATATCATTATTCCAAATTAAATGGGGGATTAGGTATTTAGGAATGACATCTACCTCAAATGAAATGATTATTCTTACATATCAAACATAACCCTCTTTTGTATTCACAATTCCACCATAAAATTAAAAAAAAAAAATTACTTTATCATTTTCAGGTTTTATTAATTGACTTGGGAACAATTTTCAGAAGAAAAAACTAAAAATACCATGATGATATACTATTTTTACTTTTTCACTTTTGACTATATAAGTATTATACAAATAAACTGAATTATTTAGCTCTTAAATATTCTCTCAAAACTAGGGGTGTTAATTTGTGATATGATTCATGAATATGACTTGAATAAATAATGTATAATGAATGACATTTAAGCTTAATATAATTTAAATTGGGGTTACATTGATAAATGGGTTGATTTGAAGTGGGATTTAAATTTTAAACCTATTTTACAATTATTACAATGTCACATAATTAAAATGAAACCTAGGCAAGTAATCCATATAGATGCAATCAAATTTCAGAGGGACTTTCATGTTTACATTTGCAAGGTTGGTGGCTTGAAGTCTGAAATGTCCCCTCAACAACTACTTTCTTCCACCATATAGAGAATAAGAAGAGAATTGCAAAATACTCCACTTAACAAAAGTATTGGCAAAGCCAGCTTTGTCACTATGCAAAAACCATAATAGAGAATCTGCTAAATGTTTTAGAAATCCTAGGCTTCTTTTTTCCATTTACTCAAAAGAAAGGCTTCTTCTTTTTTTTTTTTTTTCCATATTTACTCAATGACTAAAATGGAGTTTATTGTTGATGATATCATAATAGGCACTAATTGAACTGGTAATGAGACCTGCACTCTATTTCTGTTATAGTTATTAAATATTATTTTAACTTTAAATAATACTATTTGAATCATATTAAAAAAAGTTTAAATAGATCTAATTAAATTTACGGTGAATTATATTAATATGAGACACAATAAATTTGTTGTATAAATAGCATTAGTCGATAATCATCCACTAAGCTATTATAAAAAACCCACCACTACTAAGATCACTTCAAAGCCCTAGTTTTTTTTATTAGGAATCCAGAGTTGGAGCAATAAAGCTACATCATATAATCATTAGCACTCGTGTGGAGTCAAAAGCCTCAATTAAGGAATAGACAAAAACAAAAGGCATAAAAGAAACCTGAACTCTTAAAGAGAAAGGGTGAGAGCATCCTGTTTCCTATAAAATAAGGAAAAGTATTTTCACTGTTTCACAACCTTCCCCACTATGCTAGACCACTTCTTGGATTTGTTTCAAGGAACCCACCATAAGATTGTGTTTGTTGTTATTAGGAAACCATGTGTTTTTTACTCTTTGTATAATCATGGTGGGCTATTGGTGTAAGCACCAGATGACTTTTTATGATTCACACCTCAAACTTGCCTATCACAGCCCCTTCCTTAAAGGTGCAGACATGCAAATTTTGACTTAAACCATAAAAAATTGCAATTAAAATTATTATTATTTATTGACGGACCATACCAATTATTCCAAACAAGGAGTAAACCCAAATCAATTGATAAAATCACATGGGACCCAATATTGAGCATTAAACCAACCAGTACTATAATCAGTGAGACATTTTGGAGATTGCTGTCATGGCAACTGCCAAGTCAAAGAGAAGAGAAGGTAACTGATAACTGGTAACTACTAATAGAAATGGTAATTCCCAAAATGAACTATAGATAGAAGAACTAAAGGGATAAACATGGGTAATATTGTCCCTTTTTCAGGTCAACTGCTTAGCTTCAAATCTGATATGTGCATGGAAATGCAGGGCCCAGCACTATCTAGGAACCTCTTTTATGTCTTGCTCAACTCTATGAATTACTTGAGTTAAACCCAATTAGGTAGTAATTTTTTAATTGATACTGAAGAAAATTATTGTTGTTTTATACGTAGAATGGTCTATAAATGAGTTAAAACTCTAAGTGCATGCGCAGCCAATTAGTTGCTGGAAAAAGACATTGACAAAATTTGGAAGAAAAGGGATATACTTCAAGTTGGTTAAGAATTTAAATACTAGTTTAATAAAGACGTATGCCGATGTTTCCTACCTCAAGATACATTCAATTACGCCACACCAAACAAAAATGGAAAAACTTTGTTTAGTGCTAATCTCCATATTTTAAGAGGGAATAGAATTGAAGCACGTGAACTCAAGTGCTAAGTTTCTGCAAAAGACAAGATTTCAAAGGAAAAAAAGGCTATTGCTTGTTAAATCACAACCGCAGTAACAAATGGCACTTCATGTGATGCGAAGTCACAACCAACCAAGGAAAGCTTAGACCTTTTTTTCTTATATATATCAAGTATTCCTTCAAAGGGAATCACCTACTCAACCCCCTAACACGCTCTCCTTCCCCATTGCCATTTTCTCCATTTTATATCTCCAAGCTTTTTTCTAAATATTTCATCAATTGCAGCAAAGAAATGTACATATAAGACAAGTACCCTCTTCAACTCATTTCATTGCTGGTTCTAATCCCTGAAAGAAGCTTCAAGGTGCCTCTCTTTCCCCGTTTTCTCTCTTTGTGCATGTTTCTGTGAGTCATTCACCATACACAGTTTTAGTTCCCATATTGCTAATGAATTTCCTACATGAAACTGATATATTCAAATTATTCATCTTTCCATGCCAGGCTGATAACCTGAAAGAGAAGGGCTAAATTGCAATATTCACCTTCGTTGGCAGGTATTGTGTTAAACACTTGATTTTGGCCCTGCATTAGCTGTTCACTTTTCTCTGAAGTTTAAGCATCTATAAGACTTGTATTGTTTGTGAAAACTGTAGGCTCAAATGCTCTTCAAAACTGTAGCTATATTTGTGTTTTTTCTGTTTTAGTTTGAGAAAATAGTTGCTTTAGACTCTTGTGACCTTGTATAGCAGCAAACTTGCCAAAGAGTTGACATTAAAAGAAAAGCATTTTGAAGTTATAAAGGTGGGTGAAGTAATAGAAAATCTGTCCTTGAATTGGTTTAGTGAGAAAAACTTGATAGGCACCCAAGGCCAAAACTTGCCCAAAAAAAAGAGTTGGGGAATGTTTGCATCAAAGAAATCATTATCTCAAGGTGGTCCTCAGGTCTTAAAATGGGACAAACATGTGATTCAGAAAAGGGGTTTGTTTGTATTTGCCCAAAAGGTTATGGAAGACGTGGCACCAAGGGAATTGCTTTGAACTGTGAGTAGTGTGCGGTGGCTCTAAAATCCTGCTAATGCAGCACTGACTCTTCTCTCTCACTTTCATGCACAGTCACATATATACTGTGTGACATGTGGATGTGGAACTGCAGATGCTCATGTTAGTTCATTCAGGTTTCACGGGTGGCCCTTTTGGCCGAACTTTTTGAACCCCTTTCCCATTAAAAACAAGCTTGACAAACATGGATTTGAACCCATCTCAATGATTCTTATCTGCCATATATAAATTTAACCAATCAAACTCTGATGCACACATTTATAAGCCAGTTTGCCACTCAGGTCAATGCATATATGTATCCCTCCTTTGTTAACCACATGGGCATGTGCATGTCTAAGATTAAAGGCAGAGAAGATCACTTTTGGTTTTTTTTATCAAAAATACTATCTACATAACTCTTACATTCACATTTACAATCACGATTATTTAAGAGGTTCCATCTAAATTTAAATAGCATTTCTTAAAAGTCACATGAATAGTAATGCATAATTATAAATACATAAGAAGCTCATGGAAAGCATATTTCTTTTAAACTCTGGTTATGGAAAGTTCGCATATCAAGAGAACAGAATAGTACAAGACACATCTGTTTATACTTTATACTCTTCCACGACAATTCTGGATTTGTTGAATGCATTGAAGTTCAACTTTAAGATGAATCGAATTCTCAAATTTCTATGTTTGTGGGAACCAAGAAAGGGATTCAGTGCTTTTGCTGCTTTAAGAGCGTTAAGCAAGGGATTGGTGACAATGCCTCATTGCAATCGATACCCACTAGCTTTGTGTCTTTTAATGCACAAACTTTTAAGTGTTCAATAGCAATTTTAGCCAAAAACACAAGAAAGTATCTAATATAGTAGATTAAACTAAAGGATCCTAGAGATGAGAGTTGAGGGTGTTCTTTGCTTTTTTGAGTGGATTTTCTATAAAATATGTTGCACTTTGAAAAGACTAGATCCTAGGCTACGTTAGAATTTATAACAAGAAATATGACACCCTATATATCTAAAGGATTTCATAATACTTAGTTTTGAATACATAGTGTAGTACTTTTTAGTAAGATAAGGGAGTACTTTAACGTACATTAATATGTAAATATATGTATGTACACACTTAACTGCAAATATTTCAATTTTTTGCTTTAAACGACTGCCAACGAATCCCAGATTATCTTATCTCTTGCTTTCATTGTCTTTGGTTCCTTTGGGATGCGTTGTAAATTGTAATGGTTGTTTGTTGCAATATGTGGTCCAGTTTTTCGTAGAAATTGTAATTACTCGTAGGAGATAAGGAAAGGAATGCGACCAAAGCCGACCTCTACAAATTTGATTATGACATTAAAGGCTTAGGGACCCATAACCAAAAAAATCATTTTTATGCTTTTTGTGAGATTCTGTTTCCTTCAGCCAAAATTAAAGCATGCTTTCCAATATAAATAGGGAAAAAGTGCTGAATACTTGCATTTAAAGCTATAATGCAAGACGTAATTTAATCAAGTATACTTAGATTAATGGATACCCACTTAGAGAATTCACCAACCTAATCTAGCATCGGAAGATTTTGTTTGTTAAGCCTTTTGATACATGACACTTAACGGAACAATAATTTCACCTTAGAAGACACAACTTTATGATTAAAACCAAAAAAAAAAAAAGTGTGTGTGATTTAATAATGATGAAATTTCATGCTTTGGATTACAGTGTAATCCTTGGATTTCATAATGGGTTCTGGCTTTTCTAGTAGGTTGAAGTGGACAACGTTCATAATGCCTCTTTTCCTGCTTAAGGCAAACCCAGAAATGGCATGAAGAACGCCTAATAATCCACCCTACCAAAAAAAAAAAAAAAAAACGCCTAATAATCCAAGTTTGTGTCCCATTTGCACAAAGATAATACTAAAAAGGCTTCACCTCCTTTGGGACCCATGAGCACTTTGGTCATTATTTGGCAATCATCATCATATATATAAATTGTTGTCTGTATTATGCAGCTGCCATTTGGACTCCTGCCAATATGCCCAAAGATAATTCAGCAAAACAAAGAAAATGAATCCAAAAAGATCCCATTTTGATCTTTTTCTTTATTGGGTATTAGTGATTAGAATATTTAGCTGAAGATATAAGTTACTGTTCTGAAAAAAAAAAAAAAAAAGCTATCTTATGCATAGAGATTAGAGAGGTATATTATATGCCATCCAAAGTGGAAGGAGCATGAGCATGTAGTGCAAGACAAAGAATGACAGAAAGATGGAATTTTCTACCGCATTTTCTAGTTTCTAAGTAGTAACTGTATCTTGTGGGTCAATGTGCCCCTAGCTGTTGGGTTTGGGTTGCTTGTGGGAAGGCCAAGATAAACAGCAAAGCAAGCCTTCTCATTCCCAATTCCCATTTTCGAAGGTGATTTGGTATTTGTCAGTCAATTGGGAAGAAGCATCAAAGCTGGTCATTGCGTTGGTACTAGTGGGTCATTGAGGTTGAAGATGCTCGTCAATGGCGACCCCATAATATCTCTCATTCACTGATTGTCTCTTCTGTCTTTTCTGGGCAGCTCCTGGGTCCAATCACCGCTCACAAATAGCATCATATCACAAACACAAAGCTCTCTGCTTTTGTACTTTCTCTTCATTCCGTGATTTTTACCCTCTTAAAGACCCATTTGAGAGTGAGAACTATGAAGCAAGGGGCACCACCGCCGGCGACGACTGCAACAACAAAAGGTGGGAGCAAGCTCATTGACAAGGTCCAACAGAGTCTAACGTCATCTCGCTTCAGAGCTTCTTCTAAGGCACCAAAATCACCAGAGGGTATCAATGGGGTATCTTCAATAAGAGCTAAGTCAGTGCCCCCTGACTTGAAGAACAATTCAAAGGCCAAAAGGGCTCTTGTGCTGAACAAGCCTAAATCTGCTGAGGAATCTCAAAGGGTTAGAGAAGCTGAAGAGGCTAAGGTTCTGGGTCGCCGCCAAGCTGTGGAACTATCTGCTCGGCCACGGCGGCGTTCTGCGGATTTCGGTTTGAGGAGGAATGAAGATGACCCTGATGGAAAGAAGAAGGAATTGCAGGAAAAGCTTGAGTTGAGTGAGAATTTGATCAAGAATTTGCAGTCTGAAGTGCTGGCCTTGAAGGCTGAGTTGGATGAAGTTAAAAGCTTTAACGTGGAGCTAGAGTCTCACAACAGGAAGCTCACTGAAACTCTTGCTGCTGCTGAAGCTAAGATAACAGCTCTTAGCAGCCGTGAAAAGGTGAGAATCCGAATTTTGCGAAGTTTCTAATTTTGTTTTAGAAACCATGGAAATGTGTCTGAAATTTCTAAGTTTGTTCCTGGTGATAGAAAAATTCTTTTTTTGGCATATTGGTTATTTATCAGGCATTAGTTATTTAGAAATGAATCTGACTTTATCTTGTATGAAGAAGGAGACAATTGGAGAGCACCAGAATCCCAAATTTAAAGACATACAGAAACTCATTGCTGACAAATTGGAACGATCAACAGTCAACAAGCAAGCTACTAGTGAAGCAATTTTTGTTAAAGCACCAATTCCAGTACCAAAAGCCATACATGCCATTCCAGAAGCTACAAGTAAAGGAAGAAATCCTCCAGCCACCCCATGTGCACCACCACCTCCTCCACCACTACCACCACCACCACCACCACCAATCCCTTCTAGGCCTTCAGCAAAAGCAGCTAACACCCAAAAGGCTCCAGCACTTGTGGATTTGTTTCACTCCTTAAGGAAGCTAGAAGGGAAGAAAGATTCAATAGGACCAGGGAATCATCATAGGCCAGCAGCTGTTAGTGCACACAGTAGCATTGTTGGAGAAATTCAAAACCGTTCAGCCCATCTGTTAGCAGTAAGCATTAAATTTGGCATTCAATTGGTTAAATTAGTTACGCTCCTGCTGCTTGTTATAACTCTAAAGTACGCACCATTAATGACTGACAATCATTTCCAGATAAAGGCAGACATTGAAACAAAAGGAGAGTTCATTAATGACCTTATAAAGAAGGTGGTGAATGCAGCCTACGTTGATATAGAAGATGTCCTAAAGTTTGTAGATTGGTTTGATGGTGAGCTCTCCTCATTGGTAAGTTTCTAACCAAGCTAGCTGTCCATTTATTGTTGATATTGTTGTTTGTTATTGATTTGTCACTTTTAAACAACTTGTCCTGAGTACTTCTAGTAGTCGTTAACACTAAAGGGATTTGGTGAAAACTTTGATGGGCAAGACGGTACAAGCATAATATGTAGAATAATGCCAAAAGACAACAAAAAAAATATAGAATATACTGGCAACCTTTAGGCCATCACAGTAACGCCACCAAGAATCTTGTCTGATTAGCTGCTTTTGGATTATTCTTAACAATTTAGGCAGCCAATGCTAATTAAATATTAATTGATTCCTTTAAGATGATGACATTAATACCATTATAGTTTACAACAACAGGGTATTTATTAGATTATGTTGGTGTAAGAAATGTGCTGGCCCTGTTTCCCAAATCTTAAAAGCTTTAGTGGTGAAGACAAAAAAATTTAGCATTAGTTAATTCAGATTAATGATTAGGTAGCTGAGTATTATCTAGACCTCAGTTTCTTTTTAGATTTGAGATTTTATGCGCATTTGGTTTGTTAGTCTAAGCCATGCGAGGTAGCTGGATAGCCACTTCATTTTGATGATTGACATCGTAATCTTAACAATTTTATAAACAAACTAGACTTAATTGCAAGATTTGTGTAGTATCTTAGTAGCATGCTGTCATTGGTTTCTTACTTACCTCATAATCATTATTCTATAGGCTGATGAACGAGCTGTCTTGAAGCATTTTAACTGGCCTGAGAGAAAAGCTGATGCCTTGCGAGAAGCTGCAGTTGAGTATCGTGAGCTTAAATTGTTAGAACAGGAGATTTCCTCCTACAAGGATGACCCTAACATTCCATGTGGCGTTGCCTTGAAAAAGATGGCCAGCTTATTAGATAAGTAAGAAATATATCAAGATAATCTAGTAATTCATTAATTTGAAAATTTTCAGATTTATAGCTAAGGTTGTTAATTCTGTGTCCTCGCTGTCATCCCATTTTGAATGTCTGATAGGTCTGAGCGAAGCATACAGAGGTTAATCAAGCTGAGAAATTCTGTCATGCGTTCATATCAAGACTACAAAATTCCAACTGCTTGGATGCTTGATTCAGGAATCATGGCCAAGGTATCTTTTGTTTGTTTTGCGGGGTTACTATGCATATGAGAACAGTAATGAAAATTAGTAAACTTGTTTGTGATCAACACATAGTTTTATATGTTATCTAAAATTGATATGCTTGAATAGATATAAATTTTTAAAGATGTGAACTCTATTCTTGAAGGCATAGTTGTGTATCAATCACTCTTCTGCATTTATTGCCATCCCTCCACCGCGTGTTGCTTTACTTTTAGACTTGATTTTTGAAGAGTATTATGTCGTGGCATGTTTGGTTCTCTGTGCTGTCACTAAATAGTATTCTCTATTAATTGTATTTGGTCACTGTGGGGAATATGAGAACCATATGATAACTCCATTTATTTTGTTGCAAGCAACTTTCTGCAAAATGTTTCCTGCACATTATAGAAGTTGGTTCAGTTATCAACTACTAGATTTTTCAAGCCAATAGAAGGTAATATGCTGACATACAGTACTTGAACTACTCTTTTCAGAGGTAGAAGTCATTTTCAAAAGCAAACTCGAGTATTCCATAATCCATAGTCACAATCACATATGCTCACAGTAAAAGCATGCCATTTTTCTGAATTCACTTTCGTCAGATATTCTCCTTTATAATTTATTATCTTCTGAATGTTACCTGCATTCACATACACTAACTTAAAATTTACAATTGTAATAGCTCTGTCGAGTTTATAAGTATTTTTTTTTCATATCGGCAGATAAAGCAAGCTTCCATGACTCTGGTCAAGATGTACATGAAACGAGTGACACTGGAGCTTGAGTCCATTCAGAACTCAGACAGAACATCAAGTCAAGAATCTCTTTTGCTTCAGGGCGTACATTTTGCGTATAGGGCTCATCAGGTAAATTTTCCGAAATTATCTGCAGATTTTATGTCATCAATATTGGTTACCCAACAACTTCAATAACTATTAACTTACATCATCTTAGATTGAAGCCCTAAACCCTCATATACATTCACAGGGACCAATTCTGTGAAGGATGAGTAGAATTTATACTACTGCTGGCCCAACCCGCTTTCTTACTGGTTTAACTGGTGAAACTTTGCTCTTACTGCAATAATTTGAGGAGTTTTGGAAAAGTAGAATGCATGGATCTTGCATGTTAACAAATTTGTTTATGCTTGGCTAGTTATCTTTCATTGAAAACTCACTGATTAGCGGAATAGCTACTTATATACAACTATGCTCAACTTGGGAAGCTTTTACTGATTTTTTGGAATGAACAAGCTTGATACCTGGTTTTAACTAGAAATAGTATCCTTTGCCAATCTCATCATTTATCAGGCTTTCTGTTACAACCCTGGAGACTATCAACAGCAGTTGATTAATCTTTCTTACCAAGTTATCTGTTTATTTTCTGCAGTTTGCTGGAGGTCTGGATTCAGAAACACTATGTGCTTTTGAAGAGATTAGACAGCGTGTACCAAGACACGTGGCAGGGTCTCGAGAACTGATAGCTGCCATACCTTCATCTTGACAAGCCACTGAAATTTTGTTGCTAGTAATGGTTAGGAGAATTTGCAGTCAAGCATTCATAATTGTTTCTGTTAATTCTGATAATTAACGCTGGCGAAAACATTATCAACTGCTCAGATCAAGTATGGGAGAAGCATCAAGAGTTTTGAAGAGAGTACATAGCATAGCGTGGTTGAGCTAGTCAAATGGATAATCAGCTGTGAAGAGGTTACAAACGAGCAACATCAGAACTTTAATAACATGGCATCTTCTGTAGTCAATGAGTTTTGATTATCAAAATTATAGGTTGTTCTCTATCTTTGTAAAAATGCTTTGCCATGTGTAGGTTCTTATCCTTAGAGTAATGTTTATTCACACAATTATCTTGTACAATGCCTTACTTTCAAACTAAGGAACTTTCATATACCAAAACAGCATATGAGCATGATTGTGAGTGTTCGGAATCCCAGAATCGTTTCTTGCACTAGACAGGGAAAAACAACAATGAAGTAACCATTAAAGAACCAGTGTTGGATTCAAAATTCTTGATCATCTTTTTTTTTTTGTTCAAGGCCATCTATCTTGGTGCTCACAGGTGTAAAGTTTTGGACTAATAAATTTGAGTAAAAGATCAATGAAAATTCACAAGTTCTTAAAAAGATTTTTTTAGTATCATTTGAATTTTTGAAAGTTAAAAAGATTATCAAAATGGTCTTTTTAGTGAACCAAATGACATAAAAAAAAAAAAAAGCTATTTTGATAGACTTTTTAAAATTTTAGGAACTCAAATAATTATAAAAAATTATTTTAGAGATTTAAATGATTTTCCTTATATTTTTCAAGATGGTCGGAAAGTTTGGACTAATAATTTTTTTTTGGTTTATACTCAGGATATTCTCACATCCTTTAGATATACGACCTTTGGTTTAAAATGTCTTAAAATTTAATCTGTTTCTCCTAAACTAACACCTTGTGTTTGGACTAATAATTTGGTAAATGATTGAGGCCTTATAATCTAATGGACAAAGGTTCTCAAACCAAATCCCTAAACTGGGCCTATGAGAAAAGGCGGCAAGAGAGATGGCCCATCAGGTTTTGCTCGATAGTGTTGGGTCTTTGGGCCAACCCAAACTAAAACGGGTCATTTGTGACGTCACCAATTGAAAGCGTGTAAATCTAAGTGGCAATCCACGTAGCACCACTTGGCTAACATCAAAACTGTCCTATACAAAAATACTGATCCGACGGTCCAGATCGTGCAAATTCGTATGTTCAAAAGGAGAAAAAGTGTGGCAACTGAAAACGGTCACATGCCGCCAGGCGCCAAGCAGAAGCCTTGCCACGTAAGTTTATAACCAACCGGATACCTCCACGTAGCCAACAGTTAAAACCGGATTAAACTCATCCTTCTTTTCCATGTTGAATTATAGCAAACAAGTTGGAACTTGGAATAAAAGTAAGAAGAAAGTGGAGGAGAAGCAAAGAAAGCGTATTCCACCTTCGATTCTTTGGCGGGTCGCAGAGTTTCAGGGTCGCAGAGACAGCTATGGAGGTCTCCGGCACCGTTCTCCAGCAGGTTACGTACATAGCCGGCGCTGGGACCGAAAACCGGTCTCTTTCTAGGCAATCAGTTTCCGGCTGTGGGTCGATAGCGGTCGGTGGCGGTGCTCGTATTCGTGGTGTGGTTCGAGGTGTTAGCGTTTCGGCTAGACTCAGGATGCTCTCTGGGGTAATGGGTTCTGGGTTTTGTGACAACGGGCATCTACAGTATTATCAGGCTTCGAGAACCAGGTGCGGTGGCAAGGACAATCAAAAGGGTTCGGCTGTTCTGACGACTAAGAAGAAGATGAAATTGCTCAAGGGTTTAACGAAAGGCTTGTCTATGTTCTCTGATTTGGGATTGGCCTTGGATCCCGAGAACCGTAATTTGTTGGATGAAGTTCAGGGAAAGATCAACTCGGTACGTTTCGATTTATTTTGCTTTTTGTCTTTTATTTTTTTCCCGTAATTTGGATGATCCAAGATTCTACTAATTGGATTTTGACATGCTTAAGACACTAGACTTATAAACTCTAGTACCCTGTTTTAAGTAACACCGTTAAATTGCAAAAATTTACAGTTATATTTGATTTGCTAGTGGTTTTTTCAACTCCGAAGTTTGTTTCATTGGTGATTTGTTCTGTTATTTGGTAATCTATGTGGATTCTGTGGTTAGCCGGAGTTAAGTTCATTTTAATGGATGATTGGATATGGAAGGAAAAAGTAGATCATTCCTTGCTTGCTTCCTAAGCGTAGAAATTACCCTTTTCCTCCTTTTTCTCAATGCTCTCAAATTCAGATATTGACGTGTTTTGACCCACAATAGGAAAAAGTTTCTACCTTCCCGGTTCAACGGATTAAATTCAATGTGGGTACGCATAAAGAGGAAAGGGGGTTGGGGGAATTAATTATGTGTGTTATGTGAATTTGAATACTTGCGCATTGAATGCATAGACTATGCGATTCCTTGCGTGATATCTTTTATAATTACAGATGGAGCTACTCATATTCTTTTGGGTATCATGATTTAGTCTGTTCTTCACTGTATACAGGACGCTACAGAGGTATTACTGAAACAGCTCGAACAATTAAGAGCAGAGGAGAAGGAAATGAAGAGAAAGAGGAAACAAGAGAAGGCCAAGCTCAAAGCCAGGAAGATGAAAACTGAATCTTCATCGTCATCTTCATCTGAATCAAGTGACAGCGACTGCGGACAAGTGGTTAATATGAACAGTCTGAGAACATGTGTTGCACCGGCAAAAGTAGATGAATTGCAGCTACCTGTTGAGGAGGCTTCTATGCTGATCGTACCGAGCTTACCTTCCGAAACCCAGACCAGTATTGAGGAGAAACCTTGTGAGGATTGTAATGCACATGATCATACTGTAGAATTGTGCACCAGAAATGATATTAGTCTTAGCAGCAATACACTTAGCTTCAAAGATGAAAGTAATGTAGCTACTACTGAAACTCCAAAGAGGATTGAAGTCTGCATGGGTAAGAAATGTGAAAGATCAGGAGCCGCTGCATTACTACAAGAATTTGAGAAGGTGGTGGGTGTTGAAGGTGCTGTTGTCGGGTTTAAGTGCATGGGCAAGTGCAGAAGTGCTCCCAATGTGAGGGTTCAGAATTCTGTTGGTGATGGTTTAGCTGAGGGAGTAAATGATTCAGTGAAGGTTCCAGCTAACCCTCTGTGCATTGGGGTTGGTTTGGAAGATGTGGCTACTATTGTGGCTAATTTCTTCGGGGAGAGGGAGAATCACAACAATCTGGGTCTGCCAGCTCCAACTAATTCATGATGGATATATGCGATGCAATAGATAAGGCTGAGGTGCTATCTTTAATTGTACATACCATACAAGGCAACTTGTTCTGGCACGTAGGGAAATCATTAACTCAGTATTATTATTTTCAATGTATAAATATAAATATATAAAAAAATTAGTAGTATGTGTATTTGAGAAGGCATGTGGTTGCAGAACTATATAAATCATTTAACGGTGGATTGGATTATTTGGAAAATAGTATATTTAACACGGAATAAGATCCAAAATGACTGCATTATGGTGCTCAGAAAAGCCTCAGAATCCATCACATTATCTATGCCTCTTTAACTCCAGACTTTACAGTGCATGGTAATGCGCTAATAAATAGCTTGAGACCTTGGAGATGAGAACTAGGGAATTTATATTAGCATATATGGGCTGGAATTTGATAACATTGACACCAATCTTTGATTTTCTATTGGATATATCAATTTACAAATTTCATACCTACGATGATATACTCTGTACAAGTCCCACAACCGAAGGGGATACCCGTGACAGGCTTTCCCATGGTGTTGGAAAGTTTCTCAGCCGCATCTGCCGTTAAAATAAGAAAGAAATACATTTAGGAAAGTTTCTGGATAATAATGTGGCTACTACATAAATGCAAGTGTTCCAATTACTCATGCATGTATGTGCAAGAATAGTATACCATTTTGTAGAATTTAGTGGCGGGGGCGTTTGGGGTCGGACTCATATTCTTGGTTATCCGTGTTGTTACATTTTCTCATAAAAGAGTCTAGTGTTTTCTGCTTTGTAGGGCTATTTCGTGGCTCACTAGCTGAAACCTCCAACGTCTTCTCATGCCCATCTAACATCTGATTGTTCAATAACCAGAATTAAAAATACTTCCCAAAGCCAAAAACATCCATTCAACTTTAATCAAGTATAAATTCTCATTACGAGGCTGGAAAATAGCATCACCATTGGACCACCATATCATTTCACAATATGGAAACACGAGTTTACTCTTAACATCAGTTTTGGTGAAACAAACATGAAAGCTCACAGACCAAAGAGTAATATACCTGTCCCAAATTTTCTAATTTGCTCTGCACTACATCCCTATGAAGTAAAACATTGGAAGAATATCAATACATCCAAATATCAGACATAATCAACAACAAATCTCAAAAGACTGAAAGTTTTTTAAAAAAAACATGAACATACCATATGATATCATCAACTGTGTCATTTGCAAGCAAGTAGTAGATATTTACCGAAGACACCTGGAAACAAGAACTAGCAAATGAATGAACCAGTAGAGCGCAAATTGTTCTTTGCTAGTTAGACACCCAAAAAACAAGAAGGCTTAGCAACAGCAGATCTTTTGCCATTGCCAAGCCCTCTGCTTGACCATCGAGATGAAACAACTAAACATAAAACATATCTAGGACATCCAATACTGCTAGGAGCATCAAATACTTGATAACTGCTTCATCTATCATAGAAGGTATCAGGAGCTGGGGTGCATCCACTGTTTTCAGGTATGCCATTGAGTACCACTGATGCATAGCTAATAGCATTGAAGATAAACAGAACCACTTTTAAGTCTTTAATGGAAACTATATGCATAGTGACTGCTCTTTGGAATTGTGCATTCACAAAACTTTCACATAGGCATTATGTATCCTATGTACAAATAGCACACATGTGTGAGCGAGATGTTAAACAAATTTTTAATTTGGTTCTCAGGGTTGGGATGTATTTTCAAAACTTAAGTCATTCTACTCTATTCAAGTTCAAAATCATTTTTCTTCTTAATGAGTTCACTAATCCTATAAGAAGAATGGAGACCCAAAAATAAGTGGAGTAACAGAACAAACAAGTATTTTGATTAACCAAAGCCATAATAATCCAACTTGTTCTCATTCTCCCCTCTTTAATTTCTCAAGTTTGAGTATACCTGGCCAATTCTGTGAGCACGGTCTTCAGCTTGAATGAGATCACCTGGTGTCCAGGACAATTCTGCAAAGATGACTGTGCTTGCAGCAGTTAAAGTTAACCCAACTCCACCAGCTTTGATAGACAGCTGCAGGACAACACATAGAAATGCATATCTCAATTCTCAAAATTGAACCATACTTTGTGCCAGAGCCAGAGTCCAAACTAACAAAAAGCCAAACAGAGAAAACAGAAGAATAATTACAAAGAAATATGTGAAGGAATTACCATACCACTGCTGCCTTAATAGATTCTTTTTCTTGAAACTCTGTAACCAATGCTTGCCTTGATGCAGGGGGTGTACTGCCATCTATCCGGATGCAACCCACCTTTTTCTTCTGGAAATTTGATACAGTTCTTATAAGAGTTTATCATTTCATGATAAGCCTAGTAAAATTTAAATGGTCTTACAAGAAGAAACTCATGTATCGAATCTATCATCGGTAGATGGTGTGCAAATATAAGAAACTTGCAACCCGCCTGTAACAATGATTACATGTGAGCATTTCAACATGTAATAGTGAATATGCTAAATAGCAACATAACAATGAATCTTGATAACAAAATTGAAGATGCCACCCACATTTATCAAGAATAAATCATAATCTATTAAGCTAACTTGCTCTAGGATGGCTGTGGGAAAATTGTGAGTCACATCTGTAAATTTAAGCATCATAGTTTCATACTTATAACACAACAAATTTCTAGGGATTGACAATCATCTAGTGAATCAATCAATCAACTTAAATATTTCACAAAATCTAACTCAACATTTGATCACATTTAATCCGAGATACAAGTTACATGTAGATTTGAGCGGTCAACCAATGACACCCAAAGCTATTTAAATAATGTGGAAGCTCTCTATTTTTGTCTCAAAGAAGCTTCATCACCAAACTCCATGTTTCCAAGATTAAACATAGGGTCCACTATTCCAGTTTGCAAGTATCAAATTGAAGATAAGACAATACTTCACATGGTTTGGGAGAATCAGGGTTCACTATGAAAATTGATTTCATCTTTCTATTTGTACATGTAGTTGAAAATATTACTCTAAGATCACTTTAAAAGGAATGTAACAGAGGAGTACCTCAATGACAGTTCCAACATAATCAAGAACTGCAGGGATCTTGGCTTCTGCAGAATCAGTATATATCTGGAATTTAAGGAGAAAATTTTAGTTTAAATCACGTAACAAGTCATAATAATTTCAGATTTCCCATAGATGGAGAAGCATGTGCAGATGTTACACTAAACTATTAAATCATTATTGGCAATAGTAATAATTGCTAAAATATATTGTGCATCCCAAGTTCTATGCAGAACTTCCATTCACACCTTATTGATGAGATTTTTTTGAGTAAACTTCATTGATTCAGCATCTTCTTTTGATTTGCACATGTTAATTTTGGCTTTTACCACCTCCAACTGCAAAACAAAAATTCATTTTAGTTGAGTATTTTTCCCCCCTTATGTTCCCCTAAAGAAACACACTGCATCTCCGATACACAAATATCATCAATTTCAAGTGAAATAACCTATTCCAAGTAAAACTTTACCACCTAATTTCAAGAGAAAATTTTCTTAGCAACTTCCTGACAAATATGAATCAGGAAAAGGAAAAAGAAATCAAATTTCAATTTTTGCCTTTGCTGGAGGCCTGTCTACAATTGATTTCTAAACAAGTTACATAAAATTCTAATAACAATAAAATCAACTATGATAAAAAATTTAAACTAAATGAAGAGAAGTTTATTTGTTTGACATTATAAATCCCACATAATGCTATTCAAAACAATGTTAAGTGCACAATCTGCTACACTTAGACACAGAAATTTCATTCCAAAAGTAGCTCTTAAGTTATAAATTCACATTGCTCCAAAATATTTACAACATACTTGATCAGAAAATTTTCACATGTAAACAAGTACAAATATTTAAAATTACCTCACGAAATAAAGCATTGATTTGCTTCATGTCCTTGTCAGCCAAATTTAGAAAGACCTGTGAATCAGTTTATAATAAGAAATACATTTAATTCTGGACTTCCATCAACATCCTCTTTGTACATTAATACATACAAATAAATGCAGGCAAAAGTGTGCACAAAACTGGGCATATGGTACATGACTAAGATTTTTCTGTATAAAGTAAATAAGAATGATTGTCGCGTCCATGAACTGGACCCACAAAATACCAAAATTGGTATCATTGAATGTTTATTTCCAATCAAATGAGATATCTTCCCACATAATAGTTTCAGAAACCCTGCCCAACTGCAACAAGCTGGTAAAAAAGGGTATTAATGTTTTGCCCTATTCAAGGCATACCAGCTCCTTGCACATACAAGGAATCCATACAGGGGCAATTTTGGCACACCAATGTCTCAAGGATTTTATGCATTCTAGTGATAGTCCTTAGTTGTAATCGTCAATGGTCACTTCAGATATAAAACATAAAGCTATTCAGTAAAATGTACAAAGTCAATCATTTGCAACAATAATTAAAAAAAAAAAAAAAAATCTACTAAAAGGGCCAGTAGCAAGTCTAGAAGCAGACTGCATGAATAAATTGTCATAAGTGTACTTACCTGTTGCCTACGCTTTACAGGAAGTTCTGAAAGAACATCCTTTTTAAGCCTACGAATCATCACTGTTGCCTTCATCAAATTGTGTAATTCTTCATGGTTACTTGCACCTTGATAAACTCCAAAAACTCCCTGGAAGATCCATATAATAATGAGATGCCGATATAATCCTTCACAAAAAAAATTTAACAGCAAAAGGAAGACAGACTAATTAAAAAGATCTTAATCTTAACCAAAAAGAAAAGACTTACACCCTTGCAGTACCGGTTACCATATTCATGAACATTCTTATATACATCAGGATACAATGCTTCCAGCTGTTCAGCACAGTTTGAAACAGGATAATCAAAATGCAAATTCCAAAAAATTTTAAACATGAACAAGGAATGATATCCAAACCAACAATACAAAATTACCTGCTTGAATAATTCAATTGGTCGGGATAAAGCAGGAGTTCCACTAAGCAAGATTGCATATTGAGCTTTCTGAGATTGTTACACATTTATAGTTTGCAAGTTAAAGTAGGTAAGAAAAAGATGGAGAAATCAGCAGCTTGGTAACTCTTCCACAACTCAAGACTTGAATAAGTTATAACAAAGTATTATCAAAAACTTTATTGATACCAGACTTCCTTTTGGGAGGAGGGGAAGAAGGGTTCAGAATAATTTCTTTCATAAATATTTTTCTGTATGTTCATCTGATAATTTAATTTGACCCAGTTGAAGTCTAGCACATAAGGTTTCTATGCTATAGTTCATGAAAGGAAAAAAAAAAAAAAAAAAAACTCTTCAATTACCAAAGTAAACTCATTCGACAACATAAACACAAGAATTTTAGGAGTCAGTTTACTAAGGGCATTCTGGTACATAGAAGAGCAATTCCGATACAAATGACACAGCCACAGTAACTACCACCTCACTTCAGGATTATTTATAAAGAAAATAGTCATAATTCAGATGCTTAAGAAAATGTAGGAATATATAAAACACAGAGACTTAGTTGGAACTACTTCCCCAGAAAGAACTAAAAAAAAAAAAACAATACACAGTGAAATATAAACTACTTCAGAAGCAACTACAACTTTCTCATAACAACTTGCACAGAACAACATGGATTAGAACAAGAACGTAAAAAGTCCATAACAATCTGAATTTCAGTCCCACGTATACAATATGGCAGTATGGAAACAAAAAGTAGGATCAATATATTTATTAGACATAAATTACTCTGAATGTAAAAATACCAGAAGTAAGCATGCAATTGTTGCTTTCAAGAGTGAAATACCTTTATAACTGGAAGAGAAGTAGTAGTCCTCTTTGCTTGAGCATTTTTCAGAAAATGTGATTCATCTGCAATCACAACCTGAATAAAAATAGTTCACTGCTAAGAGAGTTTATAACCTGATCAGAAAAACATTTGAGAAACCAAATAACATTAGACTACTTTAGTACATGCAACAAAAAAGTATAATCATGCCACAAGAAAATACATATCCAATCATTCCTTCAGGAAAGGTGGTGATTCTGTCAGCACAAAGTCATAAACAGTTTATTACTTAGTAATAAAAACAACTCGTGTGCCAAAAGAATGTTCTTATCAAGTTACTCAATTTATTTCCTTTAAATTAGAAAAACCAAAAACCATCACAGAAACAAAATAAATAAATAAATTTTCTTTTTGGTCATAACAGATGCATGATATTCTAAAAATCGCATGCATCTGATTAACAACCTCAAATTAGAGATATCTTGTAGAAAATAAGAATGCGATAATTTTTAGATAAGTTTGGTTTGTTTGGATTGAAATCATTTTCAGATAATGAACCACAAGGCAACAGCCAATAGACTTCACGCAAAATCAGACCTAAAGAGGGAAAAGATGTTAGCAATTTTACATCTTTTCCATTGTTTTCATCAATCTTGATTTGCAAAACATTTTTCAATGGACATGCCTTTAACAGCCTTGCATAATGCATTCTTGATTATAATGAGCTTTACAAATTACAGCCATTTTATCAAATCTCATGTGTTTCAGCAGTTATAATATATTCATAAATATAAAGATTTTTTTTTTTTTTTTAATTTAAACTCTCTACAGGAACCAACCACAACAAAAGAAAGAAAATTAGATAATTGAATGGCTCTAACCTTAAAGTCCAATGCCATTAGCATATTCTGTATCTTTGTGACCACATCATATGAGATGATATTGAATAGCCCATCCAGACGAATGCTGCTTTTGGTATTTGATGATACTATGGTGAAACCTCCTTTATTTGATCCACCACTTTGAGATAAGACAACCTACATACAATAACTTGTTAGTAGAAGAGTGATTATATACCGGGCAAAGCAATAGATTTTTTGCACATGGTAGGAAAAACTAAAGCAACACAATGTGCTCCAAATTTTTTTATTTGAGCCAAAAGGGCATAAAAGATAAGTAAAATTTTGGAAAGGGATTATAGATAACATACAAGTATATCAGATGAAGGAATATTCAGCCATTGTTGAATCATCTGGATGAATTAAAAATGTAAGTGCATCTTTTCCCAAATTTATATCTTCTGTATATGTTAAAAAACGGAACTATAGAATGCTTACAGTAGCCCATTGCAAACGTAATGAAGATGGTGTAAGTATGAGAACAGGCCATGAGTCACGAACACATGAAGCTACTGCAATGGCCTGCAAAAGCCAGGAAAGGAAAAAAGAATACAGATCAAGAAATACTACACTGCTAAGTGCTAAGCATAGATTAAAGAAAAGGAATGGAAATGGTTTATGTAAAGAATCAATTGCCTGCAAAGTTTTCCCCAGTCCCATTTCATCTGCTAAAAGAGCACGCCCTCCATGCTGCAGTACAAACCTGAGAGAACAACAAATAAATTATAACTAGAATTGAATGAATAGAAGAGCAAATGAGAAATAGAAAAAATTTATATAAGAGAAATAACTAATCAATGTTATACAACAATGGCCTGTGGGAAAAATGTATGCAGCCAGCACATACCTAATACCTTCTCGCTGAAAAGGCAAAAGCTTTGATTCAATATAGCTGGGGATATTATCATATCGATCTTTTCAAAAAGACATCAAACAAAGTGACTTCAGAAACTTTTGGCAAAAATAAAAATGAAAACATATATACCTAAATATTTGCAAATCTAGAAACTGGATGGTAAAATCTTAATAATCAAAGATTCACCCCGTACCTTGTAAATCTGGAACAGCAGATGCAGCAGTAATGGCCCGATGCACTAAGGAATCTAGGTTCTCCACCTGTAAAATAAATACGGGAAGAAAACCAAAACTTAAATGGATTAAGGAACAAAATAATCCTAGATAGAAACCCAACTTAAATAGTGCAATACATCTGACATACATCCTTGCGAACACTAATAAACAAACTGGAAGCTAATAAAGTGCTCCATTTTTCTGTAAAACCCTCTCACCTTAACAGCAACAGAAGGTCCTATTTATCATGATAATAGACCTTCTCCATATATATCCATATAGAGTTAAAACCCAGAAGATTCATTCACAATCAAAATCAAAGTATTGAATAAGTCGGTGCTATTTGTGGTATGATAGTAAACGAAAACAGCAACATCCCAACAACAAAACAAATGAAACTGGAAAAAGCTATTACCTGAACATTATAACCAGATATTTCACCAAGAACCTTTTCTGCTGCTGACAAAGAAGATAGTGGGAACATCCATAACCTGCAGATTCAAAGCTTTATTCTGTACAACAGCCAATGCAGAGGATGCAAGCTGTTGCTTCCACGTAACTGTAGAAATAATACACAGACACACACACACACACATATTCAGAATTTCACATAGAAGAGGTGAGAGAGACTGACCTTTCTTTTGCATTCCAAGTAGATTTAGGGATTCTTCGGAAGGCGGCTACTACAACCTGGTGCAAAACAAAGCCTAAAAGCATGAGCAAATAAACACACAGAGAGAGACAAGTATATGGTAAAAAATAAGTCCTTATGCCTAACCAAAATAAGACTAAAAACTGTATTAAATTTAATACTCTGCAAACACAGACAATAAACCTGGTCATATGGAAATTTTGCTGCAATGTTTCCACTGGAATGAAGAAAAAATTTGACTGAAAGCTTTGGCAGTTCTTTTGAATGTTCATCTGCATACAAATAAAGCCAGATACACAAATAAAAGCCAAAGAATAACTGGTTAATACTTTGAATAACCATAATTAAATTACAACAAGAAATACAAAACCAGGGGGAAAGAATAATTACATTATGACTAAGTCAAGACCACTAATACCAGATAAAATGTTTCAGGTTTGCCAAAGTGAGCAAAATAGCTTCTTTTGGGTCATAGAAGACCACATAGATATGACCAAAAAGAAATGAAGGGGAAAGCGAAACATACCTTTGTTTGTTCCTGAACTTAATGAAGTGGGTAATACTCTGGCCCTAGGAGACAAACCTTCAACCTGAATTGCAATACAAAACTATGAGACTAAGCAATTGAAAACACCTATCTAAATGTACATTGTTTCCCTTTACACGGGCAAACTCTAGTTTTAGTCAAAACACTAAGAGACCTGGACGAATTTACTTGCTTTAGGTCACTGGGGCGAGTTACATGAACTAAGAAAGACTAAAACAGATAACTACAACCCAACCTAACTGGGACTACACATTGGGAAGAATTGTGACTAGAAACAACACAGTGAATGTGCCACCAATCAATAACAAAATCCATTACAACAACAAAGACAAAGTAACCCTAAAACAGAAGAAATAATGCAGAGGTCACATGACCCAGGAAACAATTGACCAATAAAAAAGGAAAACAATAAATGAAAAACAGAAAAGTATATAACTTTACTCTTTCAGAGCGAGAATCAGAAATGGGTTTTGCTGGGGATCGTTCTAAGGGGCTGCTACGAGGTACTGTAGAGTGCTGTTGCTGTACATTTGATTGTTGATAATTGCTAGAAGAAGGAGTCGAAATAGAAGTAACGGACGCAGAGGCAGAGGCAGAGGAAGAAGAGCAAGAAGGGTTGCGAAGTTGAGCAATCTTCTGGAAAGCGTCTCTTTCGAGGGAATCGAGGTCCTCTGCGCTCAAGTCCCAGTCATCCAGTTCCATAGTTGCTTCTCTCCTTTCGCCTGTTTCTCTTTCGAATTTCACTTGTTTCCCGGTTTTCTGGTATTTTGGTTCTTCAAGTGGGCTTTTGGCCCTTTGGGTTTAGGCTCCTTGCTTCTGTACAATTGGGTTTTGAATTTTTTATATTTCTCTTATTTCAGGGACTTATTTCAAAATTTTCATAAGAAAAAGATAGAGTATTTGTTTATCATTTATTGAGTAATGTTAATTTACATTTCTTATAAATACATAAATCTATTCAATTGTTTAAATAGAAAAAAAAATTCAAGAAAGGTTGCATGAACAACCTTTATAAAGTTTTAAAAATACATCTTGTGAACATTTAAAAAATTGATTACTAATGGTTAGCACAAAAAGTAAATGGATTAATTAATAATTAGTATTGAGCTTTCTCTTCTCATAAAGCTATATGCATCAAAACTAATATTAAATAAATATTTGGCTTATATCTATTAGGTTTCAAATAAGATTTTTCCTATAGTTTTACTCAAAGACAATTATATAACTTTTTTAGATATAAAAATTATTCGAACTCCTTTGAGATAAAATTACATTTCACAACCCACTAGTACTACAAAGTTTTACCCCTTAAAAGAAAGGAAATAATAAGGGCTGCCAAGTCCTAGATGAAAAATAAAATATATGATAAAACCATGTCACAAGTAATCAACTACAATTAATTGTTGATTAATCATTTATTCTATCATCTCAAAAAAAATAAAAATAAATAAACTCATTTGTCTAATAATCAATTCATGAACACAAGTTACAATTTGCGGTCATTTCCTCAATTCTGATTTCAAAATTATACTCTTGGTTTGTTTAGCACTTCTATACGAATAGCTTTCTTTCTTCTTGTTTGCTTTCTATCTATGTCCCTTTTATTTTTCTTCCTCACAAAAACTATGCAAGTATAGCTCTAGTACTAGTACTATCTCAATTCAAATTCCCGAAAGATGTTTTCCCATCTAAATAAAAAAATACCACCTTTTACGAAGAAGAGGACAAAATCTTTTTTCCTTGTACGCTACTCAGTGCATGAACCAGGAAACTTCGTGAGGAAACTAGCATGTTCTCTTCTGTTTGAAAATGCCTTAGTGAGCAGTGAGTACTAGCATATAAGTTTGGCTGCTTTTTCATTAAGCAGCACATGCATCTTATTTTCTTGACTTTGTTGGTCATTCTCATTCTAGTGAGCTACTTCACTGCCTAAACTTGTTCAGGTATGACTCTGTCTAACCATTCTGTTGCATAGCCATGCATTGTCTCAAATAGTTACTTCATACATTGCATAATTCTAGTCATTAATTGCCAACTTGTGAGCAAATTTTTGGATACAACCGTGTCTCTTTACAATGAATATCTGGTTCCTTAGAAAGATATTGCAAAAGATGGCTATTTATTGTTCTTCATATGTCTTTCTGTCTTGAATTACATCCTATACAGCTTCAGTGATAAATGTGTGTTTCTGGAATAACCAAGCTTTTTGATCATTCAAATAACATATTATGGAATTATACGTATGTTTCCTTTTCTGGCCAAATTTGCTGTCTCTTTCTGAATAGAAACTATTACTATATGCTGTTCTTCTGGTGATATCAGGTATACATGGAGAATAAGTCACTGTTGATTGGTTTTGCTTTGTGGACTTCAGTATGCTTCGTGGCAACTAGTGCCACCAGTGGCCTTGCAAGAATCAGTTTGAAGAAGCATAACTGGGATCTTGAGAGCATAAGAGCATCCAAAATCAGCAGGAACGTGGGCATATATGCAACAAAATTACCTGGCTCTATTCAAAATACAAGTGGATCAGCTGGAGATATCATCCACATGAAAAATTATTTGAACGCCCAATATTCTGGACAAATTGAAATTGGTTCACCTGCACAAAATTTCAGTGTCATTTTTGACACAGGAAGCTCCAACCTTTGGGTCTCATCATCAAACAGTTCTATTTCAGTGAGTTTCTTTCAATAAATGAGTGCTTGTTTTGTTCATTTTCCTTCATTTCATAATTAGTATACTTACTCTTTCTTCATGCAGATGGCTTGCAGTATCCTCTCCACATCCCATGCAGGCAAGTGCAGAACATTTAAGGAGAGTGGTAAATCAGCATATTTAGCAATATAATAATCTGTTGTTAATTTTTCTTGTTTTTATTCCTTTGCAAAAATACGATAATTGTTTTGATGTGCTTAATTTAGGGATGGCTTACAATCTATCCTTTGGTTTTGGATCAATCTCTGGCTTTCTTGGCAAAGATAATGTGCAAGTTGGAGACTTAAATATCAAAGATCAAGTAAGGGTTTGAGGTTTTCTTGAATGTTGATTTCTTGTGTTTGCTATCATTGATATTAAAGTTTCGTTTTTTACACCTTAATACTATTGTCAGGTATTCATTGAGGCAAAAAGAGAAAGTCATCTTTCTCATTTACTTGTAAATGTTGATGGAGTACTTGGACTTGGGTTTGGGGAAAGTTCTTCAGGAGATACTCTGCCAGTTTGGTAAAGCTTGTACCTTGCTTCTAATAGCCATGGTGTATCCTTCATATTTTAAACATGATTTTTGTTCTTTCAGTTTCAGGCTAGATATGTTTCTTCACTTACCTTCATTTCATATAATGTTATAGGTACAATATGGTGCAACAAGATTTAGTAAACCAAAAAGTATTCTCTTTCTGGTTCAATCAAAATGGAAATGAGGGAGGTGAAATTATTTTTGGTGGTGTTGATCAGAAACATTTCAAGGGTGAACATACTTTTGTTCCAGTCAATCTGAAAGGTCACTGGCAGGTGCATTACATTACATATACTCCACAAGCTAAATTTTAAACAACTTGTTATATTATAAAAGTGAACTTGTAATTTTTTTTATTTTTTTTTTAATTTTTCTTCTCATCCAGATTGACGTCGAAGATTTTCTTATAGCAAATCAATCTACAGGTGAGTGCATACTTATAATTTTATGATGTTGACATTGTTTATTCTTCCAAAATATTAGCCAACCATTCAAATATTTTCAAGCCAAAATTGAGGAGACTTAAAAATACATGCTTCCCTTCATTTGCTTGTCAGTTCATGAATTTCACCTGGTTAACAGTATGTTATCTAAAAGAAACATTGTAAAAATGCAGATACATCAGGGTAACTTTTTCATTTTCCTTTCTTTATTAGAAAGGTTATCTACACCATGCCATTTCAGGGAAGTAGAAAATAATTCATATGCATTAAGATTCCCTAACATGCCAGATGAGGCTGCTAGCTATGAGAATCAAAAACAACATAGAGCATTTGAATTCAATTCCTATGTTATTTTTTACACCATTTAAAGGAAAATAAGGATGAATTTCCTTTCACTACAAGTTGGTTCTTAAGACAACAAAAAATTGTCATGTCTTCTATTCTGCTTTTCTGACCCTTCAGAGTTAAGTATTACTTGAGCATTGCCAACATGACAAACAAGAAGATTCAAAATGCAAGTTCATTTTTCAGGTTTATGCACTGGAGGCTGTTCTGCCATGGTGGATTCAGGCACTTCTTTTATTGCTGGACCTACTGTATGTGCCGCGCTCTCCACTCCATTTTATTGTTGCCTGAAACTAATAAGAGATATTTATTAATTTCACTAAGTTTTATGTGTTACCAAAAATCATTGACAACAGGCTATTGTGAATTCAATCAATCATGCAATTGGAGCAAAAGGGAATGTGAGCACAGAATGTAAAAGAGTTGTTTCTCAGTATGGTGACTTAATGTGGGATCTTTTGATCTCAGGGGTTAGTCTACTCTGACCACTCTATTCATGCTATTAGTGATGGAAGGTATAACTCTTACACTATCAATTGCTATTCCACAGCTACAGCCCAATAAATTGTGTACACAAATTGGACTATGTTACCACAATGGAAGCCAGCATGTAAGGTTAGAAATTTCTCTAGTTATTTCCTTTTTTCTAATCAGATACCTTGCCTATTTGCAATAGTTATCTAAAGGCCAAACTATAAAATTTGCAGCAACGTCATTGAAACAGTGGTTGAAGAGAAGAGGGGAAAGGGATATGCAGTTGGTGCAGATCTTCGATGCACTGCTTGCGAGATGAGTGTCGTATGGATGAGAATCCAACTACTGCAAAACAACACAAAAGAAGAAGTATTTGAATATGTGAACAAGGTTTGTTCCCTTTACCCTCTTTTTTTTGTTCCAAAAAGATTTATGAGTGAAGTGTTTTCAGAAATCCTCAGTTTACCTTGTGTCTTATTTTATTGAAGCTCTGTGACAACCTGCCAAATCCCCATGGAGAAACAAGTATAAATTGTGATAATGCAGTAAGCATGCCACATGTTTCTTTCATCATTGGAAATAAATTGTTCCATCTAACTCCTGATCAGGTATGAATCTCTTTCAGTTAATCCTTTAGAGGTCTACAAGTTCCCTCAATTATCGATCCTTTTTCCTCAACTAGTTAATTTTTGAAAAAGATTCATGTGTATGCTCAATATTTGAGGAGTGTGAAATGTCAATGAACAACAACTCATGCCTTTTGAAACTTGACATTATGAAAATCAAGTCTAACAACTTATGGTGTTTTTGTACAGTATATCCTCAAAATTCCACAAGGTTCAACCACCATTTGCATAAGTGGCTTTGTTCCACTAGAAGTTCTTCCTTCTCAAGGTTCACTCTGGTTAGTTTTTTTCTCTATTTGTTTGTGTTGCTAGACACTAAATATGCAGTTTCATATATAAAAACATCACACCCTATTGACATAAAAATGCATGCATGCTTTCGTATACAAACAATAGTCGGTTTCTTATTGTATTCATCTGCTCTGTTGGATATCCACACAGGATTCTTGGAGAAATATTCATGGGAGCATATCACACTGTGTTCGACTATGGTAATCTCCAAATAGGTTTTGCAGAAGCAGCTTGAAAGTACTATTAGTCATTGTGATTAAGAAGATGAATTAGTTTTTATATTAAAGTTCCTGTACTGAAATATTTATGACTTGTTTCTACATGTCTTTTCTATTGTCCTTCTAAATTAATAAAGACATGCATGGTGTATTCCTTTGATTAATTTTGGAAACTTTTGCTAAAAGGTTGTTAAATGAGGTTATAATGTAAACAGTGTTTTCGCTGCATAGTTAGTTATTTCTTTTTAGCTTATGATAACAAATAGCAGAGTTTTTGGACAGGGAAGGAGGAAGGGGGAAGCTGCTGCTGCCCCTTTCATTGTACAAATACTAGGATACAAACAGCAGACATGTACAAGGAAATTTCAACATTATTGAAACATGGTCTGAAGAACATACGGTTATGTGTCTGCTATTTGGCTCTTTTCTAATTGAACAAGTGGGGTGTGCCTTCTGATTTTGGCCTTGTGCTACTTTCAAACCCTCCCTCCAATTCAGTAAAGAAGGCTATAAATGAAACTAAAATTTGAAAGAAAAAGAAAAGGAAGAAAAGAAGAAAATCCTTTCAATAATACAAGTTGTTTCCACCAATTAAGGCCAATAATGACATTGGAGTAATGAGAAGTCAAATATAGGACTTTAATGTTATGAGAGATCTGATTTGAATTAATTGTATTGTGTATGTTGATAGGCATACACATAAGAAATTCATTAATTGAAATAAATATTTAATAATTAAAAAAGGATTATTTGTAAGAGGAAATGATGTTATATGCATATAACTNTGTAAGAGGAAATTATGTTATATGCATATAACTTTACTCTTTCACAAATTTTTCATAATGATATTGTGTGACAAAATATGAATCTATATGATCTAAATACATGAACAATTATTAAAAAAAAAAATGTGAAAATAATGTGCAGATATGTTTCTCAAGTGTCTTCCACCAAGTAGGTGTTCTACCGTGTTGTCATGGAATCTAGCATTGGTATAATCAAATTTAACTAAAACCACATTTTTAAAGAAAATATAAAACAAAATTGATATTTAGCATTTCTCCAAAACTAAAGCTCAAAATCACCTCAAGTTGCATGCATGCCAATAAAGAATTATTTTCTTAAAAGTATATATACACTTTATTTTATTATTTTTGGATTCAACACTCACTATTTTGTTCAACATGGTGGTATATTATATTTTTACCCAAAATAGTAGTTTGAACTTTGAACTTTGCTGCCACTATATTCTATTTGGGCTAAACAATTCAATCTACGCCCTCCTTTCAAAAATGTTAATTTTGGATAGAAAATGAAAATCTGCTGTCTTTGTTTTGGAGTGAACAATTGAATCCATGCTTCTCTTTACCACATTCGCTTAAACAAACCCAACGGCCAACCAAAAGCATGTTTCTTTTAGATTTATAGAATTACAAAACAATTCTTTTTCAGCTCCTTCTAGGGTTACCGTTGGGACCTCCCAGGTCAATGCTACTCCGATGAAGCGATCGCAGCCGTCACCGGCGTCGTGCAACGGCTGCGGCGCCGAAGAGCCTTCCCTCCTCCTCCACAACGTTCGCTACCGAGCCCACCATCGCCGTTTCTGCACCAATTGCGTCCTCAAGAACCATCAGGGTCTCTTCTGCCCTATTTGCTTCGACGTCTACGACGATTCCCCTCCACCTCACCTCCGTCTCATGTGCCTCAAATGCCCATCAATTGCTCACCGTTCTTGCGTCGTCGCCACCACCACCACCACGAATTCCGATGCTCCGTCGTCGTCTCCGGTAGTCTTCCAGTGCCCACCTTGCGCTGACCCTAAATTTTCCTACTTTAAGGTGAACAGCAACGAACCCTCCGTCAAGAAACCTACCAACGGTGGTGAAAATGGAGACCCTGTTGCTGTTGCTGTTCCTGTTCAAAATGCCCCGAATTCGAGAGCGATTGATATAGAATCGGCCAAGGTGCTCGTTGCCGCTGCTCGGATTGCGGCGGCGTCGATGTGCAAAGCGGCTGCTGCGGCTAGGATCGATGCGGAACGGCGGGCCAAAGAAGCAGCCTTGGCGAGGAAGAAAGCCAGAGAGGCACTGGAACATGTTGCTTATATCGTTGCCAAGGAGAAAGATGCTAAAGGGGTTTCCACAGACCAGAGGGCCTTTCTGGCCAAAATGTCGGCTTCCATGTGACAGACAAAGTGTACTTCTTTGCCAGGAATGCATACTGCAATTGAATTAGATTGATAATTCTAATGTGAGATCAATTTGTTTTCTTCTTTTTTCAATTGCAATCAGTACATGGTATGTTACATGCAGCAATTTTAGCATTTCCAAGTAAAATCTCTCAAGTCTTTTTTGTCATATATGCACTTGTGTACATATGTTCTAATTGGATGTGCGAAGCTGTTAGAACCTGATTTACTCTGTTTGTGAAGGCTTTCATTAATTTCTACTCTATCAGTCTTTTGCCTTTGCATAGATCTCTTTGTTTATGTAAATTATGAGCACTCACTGCGATAGCTCCTTCATTCTGGGAATCAATGTGCTCTAATGGCTTAGTAACAATCAGTTTGAAGAAGCTTCTTCAAACTGGGGATATTAACAGAATAAGAGCAACCCAAATTAGTAGGAGAGAGGGTGTATATGCACTTATATTAGTGAAATTGGCCCATTTTATCCGCTTCTAGCTCCAAAACTCGGCAAGAAAATCTGCACATTGGTTGGCCTCGCGATGAAACTCAATTTGCAATTCCTCATTCAGAAAGACTTGAAGATCATAAAGCAAAGTTGCATATTACTGAAATTTCCAATGCCCATGCTTAATCAGTCTAATGCTATCAAGAGAGTCAGTCAGTAAAGTAAGTTTCCTGTACCCTTTATCCCAAGCAAGTTTGAGTCCCTTTATCATAGCTTGGATTTGTGCTTCAAAGTTACAAGGCACACCAATATGTTGTTAGACTTGAAAAACACCCATATAAACATATTATGAAGTAAGAAAGTCTTTCCTGCCTAGAACTTGCTTCTTTTTCATGGTGTGTTGGTTTTGCAATTTCTAGTCATTTTTATTTTAGTTTGTTTTATCTTAACTTAATAGTGGATTGATGCTCTTATCTTATTCTTGTGCTTCAGCTTTGAAGTAGTATAGTATATAGCACATAAGTGGGGAACTACTATTTTCTAATAGGTCTTTCTTTGTGGGGTTCAATATGCTTTTTGGCTATCGCTTCTTCCAGTGGCCTAGTAGTAAGAATCAGTTTGAAGCAGCAGATGAGATGTGAGAACCTTGGCAGAATAAGGGCAACCCAAATCAGTAGGGAATAGCCTAACCCGTTGAACTTGCTTTTAAACGGGTTAAAAGATTAAGCCTCATTATTGTGCAAATTTTCAACAATTTTTAGTCAGTGACATATAAATTATGCCAGCGTCCTTTTAGAATTTCATTGCAAGTAAATAATTACTTAATAACAATCGTGTTGGCACTTAGCACTTTTTGAATTCTTTTGAAAGAAGACTAAGTTAACTTCATTCACAAAGTAGGAATGTTAATATCGAATAGAGGCAAAAAATTGTACTAATTTGTTTAATGCTTTATAAAGCTAATTTCTTAATTGGTTTCTTCAAACAAAATACCTCATATATTTATACTAACTCTTGTCCCGAGCGAACAGTATAAATAATTTCAAATGAATAATAAGTATTAAGAAACTTCTTATTCCATTTTCTCTAAATTATGTAAGATATTTTATAAAAATAAAAAATATTTATAAAAAAGAGACAATAATATAAATGACATATAAGCTATATAATTTTTTTTTAACATTGTGTGAGCATCTACCCTTAATTCAAAATGTGCATCTGCCCCTGTGGTCATGGGCGGCTCCCCATTGAAGCTTTAAAGGATCCATGGCCCTTGCAAAACTTTTACAATTGTAAAAAATTTCTTTACTTTTAATATTTTTATTATTCTTATAATATATATTTAGCTCTACAAAAATTTTAGAGAGAATTATTCCATGATTCTAAAACTGGGAACAAAAGATCATAAGAATAAAATTTTCAAGCATATGTATGTTATATTGTGCAAAATAATTAAAATACTTTTTAGTAATATGTGATTATTTTATTTTTATATATAGTTTTTAAATATAAATAATATAATTATATAACACCAAAAATATTTTAATTATTTTACATGATTTGGTAGGTACTTTCTTGAAAAATAATTGCTTTTTAACACTTTTTGGTTTTTTTTAACCAAGTTCTAGAAAATAAGGGTAATCAAACTCGAAATTTTTAACTTTTCAAAGAGATCCTTAGTAACTTAAGTTTTGGTCCCTCCGATATATTTTTTAGCTCCGCCCCTGCCTGTCGTTGATTGTCCATAACTGTGACTGTGAGTTAGGCTACGGAGATACGTATCTCTGTCGTTGAATGCTGTCATAGCTATTTCCTTTGCCGTACTGGCAGCTTCATTATCCTCCACGAAATTACGCAGTAATTTCTATTTTTAAACCATGAATTGTTCGTTTGCACCTCCAAAAGAAAAGAAAAGAAAAAAAAAGGGGTAAGCTTTGATTTTTGTTTCTGGGAGGAGTAAATTATCCATAGCCCCTAGCTACCACTACCAGGTGTGAATGACCCGTATCATTGAACGGACATGTTTCGTGCATTACTACGCAATTTCATATATGAAAGGGCATGTTGCTCCCCTCTGTTATGGTTATGCACCTGCACTGACGTATCTGGGTCTACTCAATACCTCCCTTAAGGGTCATCGGGTATGAATTTTGAAGTTCTTTTCCTCTTTGTCTTTTGCTTCTGGTATTAATTGGAATGATTAAATCTATTTTCTGCTTATGACATCTAACAAGATGGTTAATAAATACAACTTAAAGCTGTAAACAAGCACTTAATCAACCACTTTGATATTGCTTATGCTGAAATTTTGTAACATATTGAACCAGTTGACCTGTGAGCATGGGCTTCAAATATCTACTTCTTGTGATATGTCTGTGGGCTTGTTCTGGATCCTTGGCTTTCACAACTTCTAATGATGGGCTAATGAGAGTTAAGCTAAAAAGGAGAACTTTAGACGTTAACAGTCTGAATGCTGCAAGAATCAAGGAAGTTGTTCATCCCAGAGGTCTAGGGATTGTTAATAACAATCATTTAAATAATTTAAAAGCAGATGTGGTGTACTTAAAGAACTATCTTGATGCACAGTATTATGGGGAGATTAGTATAGGTTCGCCTCCACAAACCTTCAATGTTGTGTTTGACACTGGAAGCTCCAATCTTTGGGTCCCATCTTCCAAATGCATCTTCTCTGTAAGTTACTCAATGGTTTGATGCAATTGAATAATCCTTCAATTTGTTTATTGGTTGAAGTTATTTTAAAATAAGATATGACTACATGCAGATTGCTTGCTATTTTCATTCCAAGTATAGGGCAAGGCTATCTAGCACCTATACCAAAATTGGTAACACTGCATTAGCATACATTTAATCTAAAAACTTTTCTTTTTTTTCAAAAAAAGTTTCTATTTGGTTTTACATATACATACAAAGCATAGTGTCTGGGAAGCTTGTGTTTGTTATTACAGTCATACTCAAAGTTTCTGCTGGGCAATTATATATCCAGGAATACCTTGCAAAATCCCGTATGGTCATGGATCCATTTCTGGCTTCTTCAGCCAAGATCATGTACAAGTTGGGGATATCATCATCAAAGATCAAGTCAGTATTTTAACCTTTTTTTGATAAAAAAGAAATAATGTCTGGGAAGTCAGTATTGTGATTGGTTGAGTTTTATATGCTTCAAATGTGTTTGTGCTTGTTTTTTTTTTTTAACACTGAAAACTAGTTACTTCCCATCCTCCAGGAATTTGTTGAGATCGAAAAGGAAGGATCTTTGGCATTTTTAGCTCTGCAATTTGATGGCATACTTGGACTTGGATTCCAGGATACTTCAGTTGGACAAGCCACACCAGTGTGGTACACCTCTTGATCTTCATTTTTCCACTCTATTATGAATGAACCAGGGTGCATGATTAGTGCAGTGATTGTCTTTGGTGGTAATAGTGTAGAATAAAAATGAAATTCTTCCTTTTCTCTAGAACTTTGGATGGTCCAAATACCGTGATTTGTTCTGTGATTACAGGTACAATATGATAAAACAAAAATGGATAGGGCAACAAATTTTCTCTTTTTGGCTGAATCAAGACCCAATGGCAAAGATAGGGGGTGAGATTGTCTTTGGTGGTATTGACTGGAGGCACTTTAGGGGTGACCACACTTATGTCCCAGTTTCTCGAAAGGGTTACTGGCAGGTCAGTTATATCTACTACTTTATATCTTCGTTATATGTCTTGTTATCATCAACCGTGATGATACTAACTTTTGGTGTATCCATTTCCAGATTGTGATGGGAGATGTTCTAGTTGCAAATAATTCAACAGGTTCTCGTAAATTTCTATTCTAAATATGGTGCTTAATTTCTTTCCTTTTTTTTTTTTTGTTTTAATTGTTTTTCTTAGTTATGGGTCACTACCATGTCTTGAGATTCAAGCTGCTGAAAAATAGCATAAAATCTGGGAAGTTACACCGTACTACTTTGGGTTTCTTTATCCAGAGCCATCTAAATTTCCAAATCCATTGAATAGAATTAAAAGTTTCTCATTAATGACTGCTAATTTGCACCACTGCCATTCTTGGTGCTTAGTTCACTTTTTCCCCTTACAATATAAAAGTTCATTTTTAAAATTTCCAGAGTTATGCGTGGGTGGCTGTGCTGCCATTGTGGACTCAGGGACATCCTTAATTGCCGGTCCAACTGTATCATCTCCAACATTATACTTCAATTTCAATACTTTTTTTATTTGTTCCGCTTCCTTTAATGATAATCATTCTATCCTTACTAGTTCTTGTTTTCAGACTGTTGTGACTCAAATTAACCATGCCATTGGAGCAGCAGGATATGCTAGTTTTGAATGTAAAAATGTCATCCATAACTATGGGAATAAGATATGGGAATTCTTAACTGCTGGGGTTTGTTATCTTTGACCTTTTCCCCTTATATTTGCTGTGACTATCCGCAGCTCTCCTGCAATGTTAATCATCCTTTACTTATATCTTCTCCTGTCTGCAGTTACGACCAGAAATTATATGCGTTGAAATTGGGCTCTGTTCACCAAAACATAATGGCTCTCATAAAATGGAGTACGATATTTTTCTCTTTGCTCCTATTGGTTTTTTATCCCCCCTTTTCCCCTATTGTCTTTGCAGATGATTGGGAGAGGTGTTTTGAGACTGATTCCCTTGTTTCAGTTCTTTTAACAAACTCTAACTTTAACCTGCAGCAATGTTATTGAAACAGTGGTGCACAACGAAAGTTGGGATGGATCATTAACCAAGCAGAACCCCTTATGCACTTTCTGTGACATGATTGTCTTTTGGATTCAAGTTGAGCTTAAGCAAAAGAATGCAAAGGAAAAAATATTTACATACGTGGATGAGGTAGCTTTTCTTCTGTTGAATAGATGTCAGAATTATCTAATTATGTACTTTGAGGACTAATTTTCCCATCTAGTTTTCAACATTTATGTTTCCAATTATGAACTCACAAGCTTTGTTCGGATTCCTTGTGTTAAAGCTGTGCGAGAGGCTCCCTGATCCCATGGGACAATCATTTGTAAACTGTAATCATATTGCAGCTATGCCATCTATTTCGTTCACGTTTGGAAACAAATCATTTCCCCTCTCTCCAGAACAGGTGCGAGTTTTATGATCACTTTCGTGTGTTAACCTCATTGAAGGTCAAATATGTTTATCTTCTACAACAAGCAACTTGTTACATCAACCTTACTTGTTTGTTTTTTCATACAACAATCTCTTAGCATGACCCAAATGAGTGTAGACAATGTATTTATATAATCTGTATACCTCAATTGAACTTTTCATAACTTTGCATCCAATTGAAATCCATATTTGCTTATCCTTTTTAATCTTTCAGACACTTAACTATTCACTTTTTCCTCAGTATATCTTAAGAGTTGAAGAAGGCTGCTCTACTGTCTGCTATAGTAGTTTTGTTGCTCTTGATGTGCCTCCTCCACAAGGTCCCCTCTGGTAATGCTTATCCTACACCTGCATCACTGCACAAATGAGTTGTTTTCGATGTATAGTGTGTATGACAGCACCATATATGTGCAGGGTATTAGGAGATACTTTCTTGGGAGCATACCACACGGTGTTCGACTTTGGCAATCTCCGTATAGGATTTGCAAATGCTGCATAATCCTAGTTTAGTGTCATTACTTTTCTAGATAATAAAGAAGATGAGGAGGTTTACATGATGTACAGATGATAATAAATGCAGCTCCTAAAAAAAATGTTATAGGGCCTCTTGTAAATGGTGATTGGTATGTTTTTACTATATGAATAAGATTTGTGACATTTTGCAACAAGCCAATCTGGTTAGAATATAAACAACACGGATTAAGTAGTTTAAAATGGGAAAGGATCAATTTTGATATGCCTTGGATATAAAGGAAAAGAGAATAAGAGATAAGACAAGCATGGAAACCAATCATTTGACAATAAGAGATTATTGAAACTAATCACTGATTGATGAAGTGATTCTTTGTTATGGCTACTAATGTTTTGATGACAACAAATGTCCATTGATAATTAACCATCCAATGGTAAGGTATTGATTGATATAACAGTACTTGGAAATACTAATTAAAAAAAATATATCAAATCTTGTAACCCACTAAATATATAATTGGATGATTATATATGTGTGATTTCTACTTCTATTAGCTTAAACGAAGGCCCGAACCAGAGGAAAGCAAAAAAGTAAACCGATGCACCAGCCGGGAATCGAACCCGGGTCTGTACCGTGGCAGGGTACTATTCTACCACTAGACCACTGGTGCTCTTGTAGAAAATTTAGCAAAAAATATATACTTTATACTATAATAGTTGATTATACACGACATGTGTTGTTTTGTTTTTAGAAATGGTACGAGAAGCTAATTTTCTGTTTCAGCTATTTCTCAAGAGTATATATCTCTGCCACTAGATTTTATTTTGATTAATTTTACTCATCTATCCAACTATCCAAGGAAAGCAGAATACACAAAGTGAATGGCCCTCAAGGAAATTATAACTTTTCACACTTGTGCATTCTATATATGTATATCTTCTTCATATAATTATCCTTTACACAAACCCCATAATTTGAAATTAACCTCTAAGAAACTTGTGCACAGATTTTCAGAGATTTCTTTTCATCCCAAATAATAATAAAATAAAAAAAGGCAAAAGGAAACTTACTAGAAGATTTCTTTCTTATTTATTTTCTTCCATGTTTACACGTACAGTCTTGAACTAAGAAGAGAAAAAAAAAAAAATTGGCAACTTCATAAGCCTTTCCTACTGATTGCCATCAATATTCATTCACTATTTTATAGATAAAGATAATGACAATGACATGGTCCTAGAACCTAAACTTTGCTCTATAATTTCTATTACAGACAACAAATACCAGTATATATATGTTAAGATAGATTTCTCCCTTACATGGAATTCTCATGGATCTCTCATAAAATTAACCTCTTGTGTGCATGTATATATAACATGTTATACCTCTCTTGCAGGCAGGCAGGCAAGCCACACTTACTTTCGAAGTAACTTCTTCACAATTATGACAAGCTCTAAATCAATGAAGTGGTGAAGAGTTATGCAATAGTGCAGGCATCTTAGAAGAAGGGTCATGCCCATTTTAGGTTTGATTATTAATGTTTTGTGAGGGTCCAGTGAAAGATGAAATGGCAGTAGCTAATGCAGCCTTGAAAGAAGGATCTTTTGCTATTGCTGCACTGACCATATCCACCAAGGAAGGGTCTTTCTCTAAGGGTATCATGGTTGGAAGCTTAGAAGACAAGTAGAAGCCCTGCGATTGTTGAGTGCAACCAAGCAATGGCAAAGGGAATGATTGGGTGAGGTTTAATGAGGTAGCTCTTTGGAACTGCAAAATGTTGTTAGGGTTGGGCTGGGTTAAGTCCAGTGTTATTGTGGGACATGATGCAGATGGAGAGAAGGTTGCCAAGTTGGTGGAGACAGAACTAGATAATGAAGAGAAGAGGCCTGAATTATTTGATAGTGTGTTGCTATGTTGACTTGTGGTTGATCCGGAAAGGAACATGCTCAATGCTGCAGATGTTGTGCTTGCCAAAGCTCTCGCTGCAGCTGGGAGTGGATGATTGTGGTTCCCTTCATAGGTTGTAATCAGAATAGTCTCATCCTTAGCACACCTTTGCACCTGTTACAATGTAATCACCAATCTTAATTAAACTATATATGGAAAACAATATATTGCCATATTTTATGATAAATGAAAATTTTGTTCACAATTATGGAGCGTATGTATGACTCTCAAGTTTCTTCCTTCAAGAACATTAGTGAGGCATGAAGCATAGATATGGACAAGGAACATACAACATGGATACAATACGGACACAACAACACACTAAAATCCAAAATATAAGGGCATGTCATAGCTTTTTTAGTAACAAGGGAGTGCAACGCGCTATGAAAGAAGAAAAGAGTACATCAAGTTTCTAAGACTAAAAAAAATGCCGCTGAACTCACAGTTATTTAGCTGACTTTTTTTTTTTTTTAATTAAAGCTTATATAAATTCTTAATTATTTATTTAAGTATGGAAACAACAACAGATACATGATTATATATATATATATATATATATATATCACTAATGTATTTGATATGCATTTAAACATGCTTATAAAAGCATCCATTAAGTGTCAAATATTAAATTAATTAAACACATTTTATTTCCAAGATTACTATTTAGAGATGTTATAGTATTTGAGTATTTTTGTTTGATGCATCACACATATTTGACAAAGACATAACTCATTTCTTAAAGTGTCGGTGCTTCATATACTCAAAAAAAATTAAAATAGTTATGAAGTAAATGAGTTTAGGAAGACAATAATCATCAATAATCATGGAATGATGAGTTGTTTGAAGTCCCTTCCTAAACATATGAGTGATATTATCAATTGGCAAAGCCAAAAAATAACAGTGCAAGAAGTGATAAATTCTTAGTGTAAGGAATTATATAATAATCACTAGTGTCTTCTAACTTCATCAACCTACATGCTTCTAACAAAGTACATTCAAACCCAATTTTGATGTCAATTAAGAGGGGACTACGAACCTGTTTACGAACAGGACACGCAGTTCCCATACTGCAACGGTAGTAAGCCTTGGGACAAGGGTTGCCCTTCGCTGTCTTCTGCCCATATTTTCTCCATTGACACCCATCACCCATCTGATCATAAGAATGGCAATTAATGCATAAGCAAATGCTTATCCTCATATGCACGTGTAGAAATCAATGTATAAATGCATAAAATGATAGATATTCTAATATAGAATTAACACCGGTCCAATCAAATAAAACTATACAAACTTATATAGAAATTCATACCAAAGAAAAATCTGATCTTGCCCTTATGGACACTCTAGCTTTCCTGCAAGGTGCCTCAGATGCTTGATCTTCTATGGTTTTTGCACCTTCTGATCTTATTTGGTTATTTATATCACCTCCAACATTGTATGCAAATGCAAGTTTGGTGCCTGTGTGTTTCCCACTCTTTTTTGGAGAGCCAAATCCTTCCACAGTGTTTCCATGGGAAGGTGAAGGGTCACTGATATCCGGAAACTGCCATGTGGGAAATGCTTGCTTCTCCATTTCGTCTTGTCTTTTGTCCTTCTAAATCAATGAAGACATGCATGGTTTATTCCTTTGATTAGTATGTTCAAGACATAGTTAAAAGATTTGGAGATTTAAATTAAATTAACTAGTAAACCACCCTAGAATTAATGATCAAGCAGAATCCATCTGATGTTACTTATATTTACTACAGGAAATAATCTTTGTCAGCACAAGTAACTATGTGCAGTTTTTAAAGCATCAAGACCTATGAGATTAGCTAGATGATATTACAGGTGTTAAAAATAGTTGTTGACCAAGCAAAGCAAGATTCTTTTTCAAACATATAATTAATAAACTTCATAGAAATGTAAGAAAAAAATGAATTTTCAATTAAATAGGCATATATGAAATAAAGTCAAACTTACCTGCAGGTCATGATAATTGGTAGGTGAAGATGATAATTGCTGCTGCTGCTTCACCGCCAAATGTATGTGATTCTGAAGAGCAGTGTAGTGTTTAGTTATCTGACTTAGCATAGATCTTAGATTCTGATTCTCTTGCTTCACTTCCTCTAGCTTGATTCTCAGCAATCCCAACTAAGAACCACTCACACCCAAAAACAGCTTATTGATCATGTCGAACATAATTAAGGGAGAGATCCAATCAGAAATTAATTATACAGGTTAACTAATCAAAGATTACTCACTTGGTTTAAGGGCTGCTCTTGAATTTGGTGAAGCTGTTCAGAATTATTCAGGCTCAAACTCAGAAGATTGGATCCAAGCTGCACAATACTCCCCATGTAAGTTTTCAAAGAATTATTTAACAAATTCATATATAAAAAGTTGTTTATTGGGTTTAAAACCAAAAAAGATGTCAAAAATATGGAAAGTGAAGAATAGGGAGAAACTTACCTCAGTCCTGTGTGGTGCATGTATCTTATTGTCATATGTGTGTGGTGGCTTTTCTTCAACTTCCATGAATTCCTTTACTGCAACTTTCTCTTCCATTTATATGGTCCTTATACCAATTGCTACTCAGATGGAGATATCCGATATCGATATATGCTTATGGATACCTGCTATTCTTCAGGTAGTTTTGGTTTCAGTTCCAAGCCTGCAGAGTTCAGATTGTGATCTAACTTTCAAAGTAGAACTATATAATGGCTGCAGCCTGCAGTGTATGTGGATGGCATCTACTAAGCTTTTGTTGTATACAACATAGTCCAGTCTTTGTAAAGTCTGCTTTTCAAGTAGTCTAATTTTCTATATCAACAAAGACATCTTGATAAATTAAGTATTTTTCTATATAAAATATAAAGATGACCTTATTTGTGGGGTGAGGAAAAAAATTAAGAAAGACTAGAGAGGGAGAATAAAGGAAATAAAAATCTAGAATGAGGTGAATTATAATGTAAAAAAGGAGTTTTCCTTTTTGTTGCCCATCTCATTGTACAAACAGCAGTACTTCTTAAGGAAATTTCAACATCTTTGAAACAAATGTCTAATGAACAGATACTAATTGTTTCTTTTTCATTCAAAAAGTTGGTTGTGCCTAAAGATCTAATGTTGATGCTTAAAATATGTTCCCTATGTATTTATTGTGAGGTCTCTTTAAAAGGTTGTGCCATCCTTATATCAGTTGTCTTCGGATTTAATTCTAACAAAGTATACTTCTTCAGGGGTAAGTCAACTATAGAAGCTTTGTTGTTCTCACCATGGCTTCAATATTTGAATTCTGAGGAAACAAAGGTTTCTAGATGACAATTGATCCCTTCATCCAGAGGAAAGGAAATTGAGTAGCAAAAGACAATGCCGTATATATGCAGTAAGCTGAGATTTTGGCCTTGTGCTAGATAAGCTGAAATGTCCTCCATTTTCTAATCATATCACCCTATTCCTTTCAATAGAGAAGACAGAAATTCAATAATATATAAAAGAGTAAAAGATGATTTTAATTAGTCCTTGAAAAAAAGATGCAGTAAAAATTACTTAGATCCTTAAAAGATTTTTTGTGTTATTTAAGTCCCTAAAAATTTTAAAAATCAATCAAAATTATCANCTGAGATTTTGACCTTGTGCTAGATAAGCTGAAAATTGAAATGTCCTCCATTTTCTAATCATATCACCCTATTCCTTTCAATAGAGAAGACAGAAATTCAATAATATATAAGAGTAAAAGATGATTTTAATTAGTCCTTGAAAAAAAGATGCAGTAAAAATTACTTAGATCCTTAAAAAAAATTTTGTGTTATTTAAGTCCCTAAAAATTTTAAAAATCAATCAAAATTATCATTTTTTACTATCACTTTAGTTCCTAAAAAAAATTAATTTAATCAACTTTTTGAACTTTCAAAAACTTAAATAATACAATAAATTTTTTATAGACCTAAATAATTTTTAATATATTTTTTAAGAACTAAAATAACCTGTAACTCAATATAAAACTAAACATTTATTATTCAATATTCCACCACTCCATCCCACCCAACCACCGAAGAAAAGAGAATATTAGGTATTGGATACACATAAAAGGGTTTGACAAAGTGTTCAAGCATTAATCTTGAATGAGATTTCTATTCTTCATCAGCTACTTGGCTATCTTTTAGTATATGGATAGATAAGATTTCAACTTTCTTAATTGAAGCAATTAATGTAATATTCTTCCCTCCAAAGAAGTTATCTTTCTTTGTCTTGGTTTATTCAACCCAAGACATGACACGCAACTGTTTATAAAAATATAAAGATCTGGTTGTCAGCATAAAATATGGCTATAGGACTGGATTTTTGTGTCAGCAGAAAAAGGAATCTTTAATTCAACCATGAATGCAGTTGGTGAAGATGCTGATAAGCTTAAACTCAGGCAAAAAAAAAAGAAAGAAAAAGAGCTCTTCAAATAAGATCAATTTTGCTGTTGAAAGCTTTAACGTAAAAAATTACGTAACTTCTGGTTTGATCACAAATAATGTAGTTGTTTTATAATTTTTCTCCCCCAAGGTTTTGACTGAGAGTCAAAAATAGACCAATATAGTGCCAATCCCAACATGTCATAATCAATATGTTAAGTGTTAATCAACTCCCATTACATTATTGAGCAGGAAGGAGCCCTGAAGCTTCCTTGGGAGTACTGTTCAAACTTCAAATTTCAACTGCTTACTGTGGGTATCATGTTTAATTACTCAAACAAAGAGAGAGAGAGAGAGAGAGAATTATTATAAAAGAGAGTTCAAATAAAAAGAATTTTAAGTGAGTTAAAAAGTTAAAGTTTATTTTATTTTAGTCACTAATTAATGGTTATTTGAAGTTTTATATGATCAATGGTCATTTTATGATTTCTTGTGTAGTCAATATGTGATTACTAGACTTGATGATTATTAGTCATGTTGAACTATAAATGGCTATTAGTCATGAAATACAATTATATATTATGATTAAGGTGGAACAAAATGTAACTTTAAAATTTGCTTAGAAGTTTTTTTTTTTTTTTTTTTTTTTTTTTTTTNTTTTTTTTTTAGTTTCTTAACAATAATTTTCTTAAAAGAAAAAACGAAAAAATTTCCAATTATTTGTACTTGTAATATTGATGCGTCATGTGCTTGTTATTTAAGTTAACAAATCACTTTTATTATTCAACCAATTTATTGAGAGAATGTAAGATTGATGATCGATCAAGTAAGAATGTCCTAGAAGATGACTTAGAAGTTAGAAGTTCATTTTTTGTGCATCTACCTCGTGTTACATGAATTTTGACTAAGGTTCAACTTTGTAATCACATCGTTTGTTTGGCCAAAAAAGAATAGAAATACTCGAAAAAGAAAAGCTTGCATGCTCACATCAGTTTTAAAACGTCACCTGCATAAATTGTTTTTGACTCCCTTGGCTATACCTAGAAATACGGGGATTTAAACATCAAGACCTTAACCTTTTTTAAAAGATTGAGTAAACGCGAATAAATATGAAGGGGATGAGATGCATTAGGGTAGGAGGGTGTAATTGTATTGGCTCCAGTTGGAACCTGACTAACGTTGAACAATTGCGTTGCTTGTAGTGGTGGGCATAGGCTTGATAATTCAAAAGAATGGAGTGAGTTTACTTGAGAAGATGACAAAAAACGTGGACTTGCTTCAAAGTCATGTAGAATTCTAGAAGGAAAAGGAGGAAAAATAAGGTGGTAAAGGAAAGCGGCGGCTGACCACTACCTTGCACTTCATACATTCCATATTTTTCCATTACAGGCAAAGGCTAAGAACTTTATTGATATCAGTGTTTGGGCATCCAATATTACAAATGGGTCCAGCTATGACTTGGTCTTATCATTGTTCTCATTTTTGTTCATTTTCTTCATTCTATTGACTTCGCCAACACCGCAATAGTCGCCAATGTCAAGAGAATGATTTCATCAAATTATGAGTCTCTCCAAGCAGCTGGCCTCTTGGCTTTTTGGAATTTCTTTTTGTTGTGTTATAGGAGTAGGGTATCCCCAACTTGAACCAAAAAACATAAAGTTATTAAACTTTAAGATTGGGAGACGATCCCACTACACACCAAGCCTCTTGGATATTGCATGTGGTCATTGGTCAATAAAAGTGGGGCTCAAATGGTAACACCAATTTTGTGTTGAATTCACGTGAATTATAGCTTCATTAGGGGGGTTGAATCATTCCTTACTTATGTGGTTTTGTTTGAATTTCTAAGCGTACATGGAGCCACTATTTTATAATTATAGCATACCTCTTGTGATGAGATCTCACATCAGATAGTGAAGGCGATTTTTGGCGTTAAATATATGAGTTTGATAACTCTCTTTTTACGAGTTAACTTTTGAGGTGAAGTTAGATCACAAGAAAAAAAATAATCCAAGAGAAAAGCTCAAAAATTTCTAATCCTAAACCCAAAGTAGTATTCTCATTCTTTCTTGTTTTTTTTTTTTTTTTTTGTCTGAAGTATTTTCATAGTCATAAAATGTTTCACATGTAGAACTAACAACTGTGTTTTACGAAAATATGAATGGGCAAAAATTCATTATCCAGTAACTTGCCAACTTTTGTTCTCTTTTTAATAAAAAAAAAAAGGTAGAGTGGGCAAGACAGCCGTAGTGGCCCTCCCAGGGTGTTACCATAAGAGCCCATACACAGAAAAGCTGCACTAAACAGAAATCCTCATTTAGCAGTAAAGGGCCCCCTTGCGGACCTAACCACATGGCCCGTACACCTTCCCTCTACCCAATCTAACTCTACAAACTACTCACTTCCCAACTTGATATGATTGTTTCTATAAAATACATTTTTCTCCCTCACCTTCAACTTTGAAAAAAAATCACAACTTAGTCCAATTCCTTAAGTCAATATTAAATCATGGTCAAAGAAAACAAAAATATATAAAGTCTAGCAATTAAATTTTAAATTCTATTCTAGAATTTAGTTGGCAGGATTTAATTGGCAAATTTACCAAAATAATGCAAGTAAAATAAATAAAGATAAAAAAGAGTTACTGTTAAAATAATTTATCAAAATGATTTACTTTTGAATATTTTATTTAGGGTTATCGGACAAATGAGAACACGTTATTTTACATTAAAACATTTTTCGAAATACATCATTTTTCCAAGAAAAATGCTGAATCGTTATAGTGTTTTATAGAGACAAACGCTATAATCATTAAAACGCTGCATTGAAGAAAATGCTAAAATGAAATAGGCTTAGTCAGATGCATAAGGAAATATAAAAACGCTAAAATGAATTTCAGCTTTTCACCTTAAAAAATGCTAAAATGTTTCAGTGTTTTATGTAAAGAAACGTTGAAACATTTCAGCATTTTTTCACGTAAAACACTTTTTTATTTTAGTATTTTTACTTGAAAGACCAACGCATTGAATGATTATTAATAAGCTATTTTATTGTAGTATTTTTTTGAGTAAAACATTATAATGCAAAATAACGTGTGCTTTTTTATCTGGTAGCCTTAAATAAAATATTTAAAAGTGACCAATTTTGATAAATTATTTTAACACTAACTATTTTCTGTATTTATTTATTATTCTTGCATTATTTTAGTAAATTTTCCGATTTANTGCATTATTTTAGTAAATTTGCCGATTTAATTGCAAAAATTTAATGATTAAGGTTGTTGTGGTCATTTTATATCAGTTTGGTGCCCTTTTACTATGATTTAACGGGGGGAGTATTTTACTCTTATATTTTTGTACTATGAAATACAGATGCTAGAAGCTGGCATCATGTCTTTTTTTATTTATTTTTTTATTTTCCCTTTCCTCTTCCTTCGTATCCCTCCTCGTCTGTTTCCCATAATTCCCAAACGAAGCATTAGCCATGGTAATAATGTGTGTATGCCTGTATGGTTATGCTCAACATCATGCAAATGTAGGCTATGTAGCTTAAGGAAAGCTGAAAGTTTACGTCAACATCAGGGTAACACCATGATAATGAATTCAGATTAGTAGATTAAGAGGTGGATGACAACCAGACACGCATAATCTAATGCAATCCTGATTGTAGCATATAGCTTGTTACATTCAAGTGAGCTTGAACCATTATTAACAATTGCAGTAATGTCAATGAAGCTAATAGTGGATGGCCACTCGTTGTCACCTGTAGTATAATAATTGACGAAAATGAGGGATCTAATACATTTGGAATTTTTCCTTTGTCTTCTGAAAGACCTCTTCAGCAATGATAGCCTCATTGCCATCAGCTCTCTTAATCTCCAACGTTGCTTTCTGATAGAATCCAGTACCTCGTAATGCATCTGCAATAAAATCATCGAACCCAATAGCAATGGCTGCCTCAGCCTTTGCTCCATACACCAACCTCTGTTTGACATGAAACCACAATAAAATTAAGCCCAGAACAACATGTGAACTTGGAATGGAAGAGAAATACGTGGTAAGAACAGGTTATTCTAACCTTGATTCGTGAAAGGTGGATAGCACCAAAGCACATGGGGCAAGGCTCGCAAGAAGCGTATATTTCACAATCTGAAAGTTCTATCTGTTTGAGGTTCTTACAAGCCTGTAAAATGAAATCCTCACATTAAGTTTGATACATCTAAAGCGTAAGAAAGATATGGCCTTGCAAAGTGAGCGAGCAACAATGTATGAATTCTAGTAGCAAAAATTTTCTAGAGTTCTTCGTAATTACTGCAGTATTTTCATGAATCACAATCTAGATGTTAAAATTTCAACAGATGCCAATGACCTAAAGAGCCTCATCTGCTACTTCGTAACATAATTATCAACAGCATATGCAATAGATTCAGCAACAAATATTACATAAATCTAGTCACTTTCCAGTAGGCCTCCAATGAAAAGATGGGGTAAGGAAATGCCAACCAAAGGGCTAATATGTTCAACATATATCAGATTTCAAAATTTGGTGTCCACAGCTGAACCCATTCCCATTTTTTCTGGGGTAGTTAGAACTGAAATACTGAATGTAAATCCAAGTCTATGAATAAGTTACTGTTGCAGTTATTCAGTTAAATGCTGCTCGTAACATCACCATATCAATGATTAAGACTATGGAGTCTTATTTGACCACTATCAAATCCTAATTAACCATTTCATAACAACAGATAACACTAGGAGGTGTTTTGTGCAGGTTAAAAGATCTTAATGGCTGACTTCAGACTTACCCCCAATAAGCTAATAATAATAAAAGTTACAAAAATGATTTGAGTGTTATATATAGAAGCAGATGCATTTGTCACAAAAATAGAACTACGCGGAACAAAGACATTATTTCGTGATATTTTAAGATGACATAGAATGAAAAAAGAGAATACAAGGAAAAATAAGAGGGTTGACCAGAACATTTCATGATTCTAACATACAACACAACAGTAGTTAGGAGCAATCATATCCTTATAATGACTATATCAAGATATTCCAAGTTCCAACTCTAACAATCAGTTGAAAATCCCTCTTTGGAATATCTCCACCACGCTTAGTAAAATAAATTCCTTCAATCATGTCAAATTGGAGCTTGTAAATTCCTAATCAGTAGACTCCTGATAGCTAGGCTTCCTAGACAACCAGACCAAATGATTCTATACGTGGACATCCACTTCCTGATGTTTAGAAGAATAACCATTGCATACAATGAATTGTTTGTCCACTGGGGCAAGGCCTATCGTTCTTGCACAATGATGAACGCCATTACAGTCACAATGTAAAGATCAAACTTTACCTGAAAGAAAAGATACATTTTCATGTTATATATGGAAATCTTTTGGCTGTTTATAATCTCACCTCTCTTATTGCAGTCACCTCTGCGTGGGCAGTTGGGTCTGTCTTCCTCAAAACCATGTTGTGAGAACTAGCAACTACTTCGTCATTACATACTATTACAGCACCAAAAGGGCCTCCATCTCCACATTCTACCCCTTTATATGCTTCTTCAACTGCTTTTCTTAAAAATTTGTGGTCTCTATCCTGTACAGCTAATTAAGCAAAGAAAACTAGTAAGAGGCTAGCAAAATGTTGAGCAAGCAACAAAAGCCCAAACTGATAAAGCATAGCTTGATCTCAGATCCAATGACTATCAACATGATTGATAGATTTGGAATTCCATCAGATGATAGAGGAGAGTAAGACTCTCTTAAATAACCAAACCTAAATACAGCAAAGTATAATGGAGAGGACCACAATGTTCAATATGTCAGCCATGAAGTCCTAAATATATAAGAGAAGAGCGAAAAGAGAGTGGCACAAGGAGTTGAACAGTGCAGAAGCAATACCTTCCTGGTGACCAGCAAATGCAGAAGCTACTGAAACAGTTCCATCCTTAGTTTCCACCACTGATAATAAGGAAAAGCAAAGATTAAAAAAATAAGCGCAATGCAGTAAATCGAACATCACTTTTACCTATTCAGTTGGGAGGGAATCTAAAGGATCCATGAATCAGAATTACTCCACTACAAGTTCAAGTTTAATGGTGACTTTAAATCCTTTATTACTTCCAATACAAGTTCCAGAAAAGGCAGCAAGGTGCAGACAGTATATTGAAATCAAAATGTAAAGTGGATGAGATACTGCATATTCAAAGCATGTGATGCGGAACAATCAGAAAAGCATTGAACTTTGTTCAAATTAGTCAGCGCCCGGACTTCTAAATTCCATAAAATGTAAAGCGAGGAAAGGGGTAAGGGAGAAATCCCATAATCACACAATTCACGAAAAAGGGGAAAACTTGAGATAAATAACTCAATTCTGGGCTTTCCCAGAAGAAAGGAGAAGTTACAGACGGCAAAGAAATTCGAGAAAAGCAGAAAAAATAAAGTATATACAATTAGCTTCCGCCATGACTGCGTCGATGTAAATGACAAGACCAAGACCGATTGAACAACGTAATTATGAAACCCCTTCACGGAAAAAAGACGAAATCAGCACACTAGGGCTGTTCTGGCGAAAAAGAAAGCGAAACTCCGATTGGAGATTGGAGAAGAGAGAATAAGGTCCACGGAAAAACAGAATATGGTCCACGAAATATATAATGAATAGGCATGTGATTTGGAATGCAATTTAATGATTTAATGTGAATCAAATGCTGATGCTGCAGCGAGGGAGAGATAGGGACGCACGCAAATGAAAGTTATGGGGCAACGAAGCTTCTTCCTTTCTTGTTCTTTTTTGACTCACCAAAATCCAAAAGGGCACGCTGCAGACCATAAAGCACGTTTTTTTTTTTTTTTTTTTTTTTTTTTTTTTTTTTTTTTTTTTTTTTNTTTTTTTTTTTTTGCGTAACGAATAACGACTATGAGTCTATCATCTATGATTATGTGAAGAATGACCTTTGATTCTTTGAATGAATGCTTGAATCAACAATAACTCAAAAAGGTGGGATGTGATTGATCTCATACTCGTGACTCATCTATCACACAGGTTTGGGTTAGGACGCGATCCTATTTGTGATACACAACTTAATCGGTGTAAATTCAATAAAGACTCTTGAATATAATAATTTGTATATTCTAATTTTTTGTGCTTGTCTAATCTAAGAGTCACAAATTATGTAAAACTGGAACATAATTTCATTAATGGATATTGTAAACACTACCTTTCTTAACAACTAATTTCCTTGTTATCCTTAAAAAAGAAATCCTCATTTGCCTAAAAACAAACGGAATAGGGAAAATGAACCATCTTTTTCTATCCTCTTCTTTTGACATTATGTATCAGTTTAATGTAGGTTTAACTGTTTAATGTCTTGCAGAATAACCGCTTGATTAGTTGAAATTAAGAAACACGACTCCATTATGAAATTAAAAAGGGAGTTGGGTATTCGTATAAGCAACGAAACACGAAAACAAAAGAAAGCTCTAAGGGGTTAGGGCAAGGATCTCTCTCAATAGGTATTCTAAATTGCCTATGAGATCCAATACCAAGTAAACAAACACAATTAGTGATATCCACTAAATGAACATTGGCTGCTAAAATGTGGATCAACTAGTGATCTCACTAAATGGACAATTAGTGATCTAATACCAAGTAAACACAATTAGTGATCTCACTAAATGAACACTTAGTAAGATCTTTTATATGAACATAGAATGTGAAGTTAAATCAAGGACTAAGCATACTTATTTAATATAAACCACTATTTGATTCTCAAATTTTTATTGAAATCTACAGCAACTTAAATATCATTAGTGAGATCCACTAAATTAACATTGAACTTGAAGTTAAACTAAAGACCAACATACCTAATTAATAAAACCCACTATTTTAAACTTGAATATGCCATCTGTCAATTATTTAAGGCCCATTTTATAAAACATATGTAATAATTGCCAACAAAAAGAAACACAGGAACAGGAACAAAAACAAAAGAATCAAATTTCAGCAAAAATAAATAAATAAATAAACTTCCCATTATCAAATGTACATGAGATCAGAAACCTCCAACCCAATTTATTTAATAGTGTAACAATCACAACATTTAAGATTTTCTAGACAAATTGTTATACCAAAGATTATTCAATATAAACAAATTAATTTTCAAACTTGAAATAATTAAAAGCAAACAATTTTTCAAATTAAAAAGTAATAATTTGGAATGTACCAACAAAAAAACTAATAATTTGGAAAATTTAAGCCAAGACTTTTGTAGTTTTGTTTCTAGATTTTATAAATTAAGCACAAGTTCAAATTAATAAATAGGAAAATGAGAAAAAAAAATGGGCTTGTTTGTTAGAAAACTAATAATAATAAGACTAGGAGAAAATTATAGTTTGGTTCAAAAAATTTTTAAAAAATATTACTTTGGGTTCAAAGAAAATGGTTTTTTGATTTTATTTTTTCCTTATAAGATATTATTTTTAAAACAATTTTTTTTTTTTTGCTGTAGTAGGTGAAATGTCCAAAATATTTTTTGATGTTATATAGTTATTATTTAATTTTAAACATGATAATCACATATATAAACAAAACAATTATATAATATTAAAAAATATTTATATATATAAATAAAATAATCACATAATACTAAAATATAACTATATATGTTAATAAAATAATTATAAAACATGAAAATATTTTAAATATTTCATACAATATAAAAAAATCAAATTAGATGTCTATTTTATTTTAAATTAAATAATATTTTTTTCATATTTCTAAAACTAAACAATAATTTTCTCTATAAATCTCGCTTTTTTTTTTAAAAAAAAATTAGTATTCTTTTAAAACAAGTTTAACTAATTTTTAAGAACAAAGATGAACGAAAAAAGAACAGAAGTAAACAATGAACAGGAACTTGTGAGTTGAAAGGATTTAACGGAGCGGAGTAAGCAGAAATCTGCAAAATCGAAGCTTTGTCAATGCTGTGGCAAATGCAATCGCAATCTCTGCTTCTCTACAACAAATTCACAATGCACATGAAGACGGCCACCGTGGCCACTTCATATTCTCCGGCATCGATTCGCCGGAGATTTTCAACGACGTCGGTATCATCAAGAGGGGGTACAATTCCGGTGGCCTTAATTTTGAAACCAGAGACACCCAAATCGATTTCACTTCCATCTACGCAATCATTGGTCTCGGCTTCTCCGCCCATTCCAATAGCGAAAGGTCTAGGGTTTCGGCCCTCACCTGAATTGGGGCTTTTATCTCTGTTGTTTGTGCTCTCCATGGTAATATCATATCATTATAACTCTTTTTTTTTTTACCGACATAATGTTCAAATTTGCATTTTTATGCTTATTTCATCTTCTTCCTTATCAAATGTTTGTGTTTTGGCTTAGCAGGCTGTTTGTGCAATTTTCTCAATGGCTGTGATATCCATTCCAACCATGATTGTAAGTTCAAACAACTCCCTTTTTCTATGCCCTTAATGGGTTTTCTTTTGCAAAGATAGGTTAGCGTTCATTATTGGCTGCTCATGCCCTGCACAGGCTTTTGGAAGATTGGCAGCTTCAATGAAGAAATTGGCTAAAGTTGTCTCAAAAGAGGTACCTGGGACTTGGTTTTCTCTCAAACTTTCTAGTACGGAGCTTAACGAATTGACCCAACAACTTAGCAATCTCAGGTAGTAATTCCCAAGCTCCTTGCTTTATGTTCATCTGAATAGGTGTTGACTTAGCCATATTGCTATTCTCTATCTCTGATAATGCATGCCTTTTATTTTTATTTTTCAGGCAAAAAATTTCTGGGGTTCGCGTGGGAAAGAAGGATAGAAGCTCTAATAAACCAAGCGCAGTCCCAAAGAAGAACCCAATATCCTAACGTTGACAAGATTGCCTAAAGTACCTAACCATGTTGTCTCTGGGTTTAAGCTCAGCTGCATTGGTTTTGGGGAATCACTGCTTGGGTGTCAAGCTTTCTTGTTCACATAATTCATGAAAACGTGATCGATTTGGGACAATATGATCATGAAGAAAGTATTGTTGCTTTTTAAATTTGAAGTTGCAATTGCAAAATGCTGAGAAACGTGGGCATCAGTAAAATCTTCCCTGTATATATTGAACCTTTTTAAGTTCCAAGATGTTTTATCATTCCATATAGGCTACAAAATATGGACATTTGGAAGCATTAGAGTCTTGCTTTGTGTATCTTTGGGAATCCTTGGTTTATTGCAATTCTGGTTACAGCGAAATGTTACTTCCAATGGAATGACAGAATTTTCACAACTTCGCATACTTCTTGAGAGCGTCACCAGCATCTTTTGCATGTTCTGGGACAGGCATGTTGCTTAGTAGAGTAACTCTAGATGATGATACCAAGGATTTCTTTTGTGAATCTGAAGGATCAATCTTCCAAATTGTCACCTCCCACACCTGATCCAAAGAACAACACATTGCTATGACATGTTTATCTCTTACAGTAAGCCTCCGTAGTTTGTCTTAATATATGATAAACAGAGTTTGTTTATGATATGTGTGACAAGCAGTCTGTGCTTAAGAATTTCTGAGCCGAGGTGTAATTAATTTATTATTGAGCCTTGGAATTCCAAATCCACTAAAAATTTCCTATCAAGAATAATGGATTGGTGAGTGCCTTGTGTATCTACGCATAAGTCCCATTTCAAAGAGATTGCAGATGGTGTATGCGTGAGAGAAAATGTGAAATAGTGAAATGAAATGGGTAATACCTGAATGGTTTTGCCAACATTTACAGGGGTAGCTTCAGCATGGACCAAGTCACCAAGCTCAGCACGTTTCAAATGGTTGATGCTAAGATGAATTCCAGCCACTCTTTGATACCCAGAAGCCATGTGGGCTCCCATGCTTGCCAGAGCCTCTGCTATCATTGCCGATACCCCTCCATGTAACACTTTGAATGGCTGCCTCATGCACAGTCAATTCCCCAGAATTCAGTCATTTTGCATGTTTGTTTTTCAAAACAATAAAAAAGCGAAGAGAAAAATGCAATTGGCCTGACCTGGCAACACTTGTGGGTAATACGAAGATGACCTGCGACCTTTTGCGGTGAGAGATCTTCAATCTCGAACCCAATTGAATGAAGAGGAGCATCCAAAGCTGCAGTCTTGGATGATGCTGATGAATCCATCAACAGATTCAATCAAAATCAAATGACTCTGCTTCTGCTTTCTCTTGCTAAGGACCCAATTTCAGGTTTTACAAGTTGAGAAAGTTTTTTGGACCAAACAGATTGAAGAATCATAAGAAGTAGCTGAATTTAGAAGGTATTTTTGACCATTCAGAAGAAACAAAAAGTTGGTGGGTTGGTGGTGTGTGTGGACAGGGATGGAGTAGGTGGACGAAGACACTGCGAAGTGAGCACTGACCAGGAGAATAGGAGAGAAGGCAAATAGGAAGTCAATTTTAGCCAACACACCAGGTAGAGCTAATACAACCCTTGCATTGCATTTATCGTCACAAATGGAATAAATAATACAACGGTTAAAAAATTGCGGTTAATTTCTTTTGAGTTCCAGAGAATTGCAAGAAACTGAAAAAGAAAGATAAAGAAAATTTGTTTTAAAAATAGACAACAATAGCTATTATTATTATTATTATGGTTTTTATTTATTTATTTATTTTCTAAATATGTTAAGACTAAAGAGATGGGAGAAGATAGTGGCTCAGGTCTTATCCTTATCCTTTCTCAATGGAATTGACCTTTTCTGGGGAGCACGGACAAACTGACAAGTGAAAATCATTCACAAAAAATTTCAGCTCGAAATTTTGAGAGTATAATATTATTTTAAAGGTGTAAAATTTTAAAAAGTTAAAAAAAAAATTTGGACATCCAAAAATTTTAAAATAATTTCAAAAGGTAGAATAGAGAGTGTGAATAAGAATTAAGCAAGATTCAATAAAAAAAAAACTTCCAACATATGAGTGGGCTTCACTTAAAAATACTATTCATAATATTCTACCTGTATCCGAGTCTACAATTGGGTCACCCAACCCAGTTGCAGACCCGGTTATGCCCAGAACCAGTTCTTCAACATTTCTAACATCTTTCAACACGATTTTCACACTATTAAACTCATAATTTGATGATTTATCAAACTCACATGAATATTTTATCAAAAAATCACAAAACTTTGAAATTCAAAGTTAGGATTCATCCAATTTTCATGCAAAAATGCACCATTCAAATCCTATTTGCAAATATGAAGAATAAGAAAAAAAAGTGAGATTTATTCTTTTCAATTTTTGGACTTATTTTTTTACACTATTGTTGTTCACTCATCTTAATCTATTTATTAATGTATATTTTTAAATTTTATCATACATAAAATTTTATTTTAAACTGTGAATCTTTATGTATAAATTTGAATATAATTCTTTCTAAAAAATTTTCATATATTTATCTGTGAAAAATATGTAAATGGAGAGGAATATCATACTTTGTGTACTCTCAACTTTAACATAATTTAATTACCAAATTTTTTTAACATAAATTATTATTTTAAGTGGTTGTTAACATAATTTTAATTAAATTAGTGGGTCACATTAATATTGTCACATAAATAGATAAATGACCAACTAAACAGGTAACCAAAACTAAATATTCACCATTAGATTTGACACATAACACAATAAATGGTGGTGACTGTGCCACTTAAGATGGGGTTATATAACTCCATATTTTTGCTTGGGGTAAATTAAAGTCCCCCTTGGAAAGATACTAATTTTATATCATTCCCAACTTATCAAATATATATTCATAAATGCTTTTGATCTCATTTTAGAAGATTCAATTCTTATTTTTTTTTTAAAAAAAACATATATATATATATATATATATATATATATATATATATAGTTAAACATATGATATAGCAATTTACTCTAAGGGATTCCAAATTGCCAAATCAACTCTCCATCTATTATAATTAGGGATAAATAGTAGTTTATGTTTTATTAGATGATAAATGAATAAAAAGGTTTTTCAGAAAATCCTCCTCCCCAACAAATGATGCAGATTAATTAATGCTTGATAACTTGAGCTGGTTTTTTAATTATTTCTCACACCCACATCAAGAAGAGAATGGACCCCATGATAATATGATATGTTGAGCATGGTTTAGCGTTGGTCCGACCAAGATTTTACACTTACAAGTTAGAACAAGACTACATGAATCTAATAAATTAACAAAATCTTCAAGTTATAAAGTTTTTAAATTGATAGCCTAATTTATTTATAAAGTTTTTAATGTTGTAGGCCTTGTGGCCTTGGGAAGTTGTCATATGTACTATTGGAAATTAAGGTCGATTTGATTTCCAATCTTTCTTTTTTCTTATATATATATATATGGTTTCCAACCTCTCTTTCTTCAGGGAAAAGGATAAATTAATATTGTATCATCACGTGTAACACGAGGAGGGCACACTTTGTGGTTGTCATTCGTCAATTACGCATTTTTCTTTCTTTATTGAAGAGATGGATTCAGTGTTATACATATATTTATCAAAAGCTTGGACTTTGCTTTAGTGGAGTCACCACTGAAATCTTGTATAAAATTTACAAAAGTGGAAGAAAATATATGATGATGTTAACAACCAACCCAACTGTGTGGTAGAGAATACATAAGAGACTTTTCAGTTCCTATAGCTCTCAAAATTTAAGTTGTTGGAAGGTTATTAACTTTCAATTGACAAATAAAATTAAAGAAAAAAAAAAGAGAGAGTATGTGTGTGGTGTGAAATTGTCGATAAAATTCCTTAAATAAGAAAGTTTAAGCTAATTAAGATTTTCAATCCAATTCAAGAAAAACGGTGAGTAATGTCATTTGCACACATGTTAATCCGCATTCTACACTTCATTGAACCAATTTAATTTTGTTTTTTATATAGCTCATATTTTTCACACCTCTACCAAATATGCAAACACCGTTTCTCATTCTTTATTCCTAAGCATGATTGTTTGATGGGTGACCCTTCTCCATAGGTTAACAACTAAGAAGAGACTTATGAGTTGGAGATATATGAGTAATGTGTTATGTCTGTTCTGCAACATGGTAATTGAAGATCACGAGCATTTATTTTTTCCCTTGCAGCTTTCCTAGAAGACTGTGGCAACAATTTTACGTAGGAGTTATGTTTATAGGCAAATTTTAGCTTTGAAGACGAGCTGAATTGGTTGCTGTCTTATAAAGGAGCTGCTGCTGGGTGTATTGTGACTTTGCATCTTGCTTGGAAAGCAAAGATAAGAAACATTAGTCCTTGTTGTTCTTAAGATCATTCTTTATCCTGTGTCCTGTGTCTATGCAGATGACAAGCTCAAGCTCATGACTCGTGCATGTTTTAAGAATAATTCCACAAATAGTCTAACACTGTTGTCAATAATAAGAACTGTATATCATAACCAAACCAATATCAGCTAATTAAACACTTGGGATTTATGCAAAATTTGATCCTTTTGCCGGAATAATTATGGTTAACAGTGATAACGGTGTACATTTTTCTACCATTAAGGGTCTTGCTTTTCGTGCACACCCAGAAACCCTTGACTTATTATTGCTCTAATGGCATAAACACAACAACTGTGAATGCTATAAATCAGAAGAAGTGCAATTTCAAAGCTTTGCATACCTCCTGAGCTTTTCACTATTAGCTTTTGCACGCTCTGGCATAGGAATATTGCATACAAGAGTAACTCTAGAAGATGACACCACGATTTTCTTTTGCGAATTTGAAGGATGATTCTTCCAAAGTCTCACCTCCCACACCTGCCCAAAAGTCAAAGGCACATGTATTTAGAGAAAAAATTCAAACTTTTCCAATTTTTTGATCAATCAAAGATCTTCCATACGTAAACAAGTGAGAGAAGGATAAAGAGAATGCCTGAATGGTTTTGCCAAGACTGATAGGAGTGGCTTCAGCATAAACAAGATCACCCAATTCAGCTGGTTTCATGTGGTTAGTACTAAGCTGAATCCCAGCTACCCTGTGAAAACCAGAGGCCATGTGGGCTCCAGTGCTTGCCAGACCCTCTGCTATCATCGCCGATACCCCTCCATGTAAAACCCCGAATCCCTGCAATATATATCAGTTGGTCATTTTAACAAACAGATAGAATGCAATAATCAAAAGGAAGAAACTTTGGCAGAAGAGAAAGGATGAGAAGACAAAAAGTGGGTTGACCTGACAACACTTGGGGGTAATGGGTAGACGGCCAGTTACCCTGTGGGGTGATAACTCATCGATCTCGAACCCGATTGCATGAAGCGGAGCATCCAGATCAGCAGTCTTGGTGTTCGACGTTTGGTCCTCCATCAATGGATCCAATCCAAATCGACGCTTAGTTCATTACTGCCTTCGCTTCTTTCATCATCTAATACTCATCGACTTCATTACCTTTTAGATTCTGCCGGCTTTGGACTTTGCAGGATGCTTTTATCTAATTACAGTTTTGTCCATCTCTTGTGAAGTTTTTCAAGAATGATCCTTGTTTGTAGCTTGTTTGAGTCAGTCAGAGACACCAACTTCAATTTTGTTTTTGTTGTTGTTGTTGTCATGACTCATGAACATAAAGAGTAATTGGTTAACTTGCCGTAAGGCTCCAGTTGCGGGCTTTGCAGACCATGTTGTCGTACTGTAAGACTATTTCGATAATATAACTGGATTTCGTGGGCTAAGCTGTACTTCTCAATACCCATCACCATGTTTGGCCCAAAAGAGGGTAACTTACACAGTCTCAAACCTTGGACAAGTAAGGATATTAATCACTTGTTAGATTAATTATAGCAAATCATAAGTGGCTTTTGAAAGCCATGTGCATATTGGAAAAACGTACACATTGTCGGCCAGTTGTATAGCACCCTAACTCATGAAGGTGACCGTGTACGCCTAACAGTATCTGACTTTTTCCCTTTCCTCCTAAGAGGCCTAATAAAGTTCAACAACAATACAATGCATCACATCAAAAAAAAAGAAAGAATATAATGCATTAAAATAAAAATATGATTCGTGATTACAGCCAAGAAAGACCTTTAGTTACAATGATTAATAGAAGAGTGGCAAAGGCAATAGAGAAGGATATTATGCCTTGTATTTGATGAAATGTATGATTATGTGCATAACAAGACAACTATGCCTTCTCCTTAAGGATACCTTAAGAACTAAGATCTTTAAAAGGTAGACAGCTTGAGGGCACTGTGTTGGGAGAGGAAATGGGTGGGGACTTTCTTGGAACATATATCTCACCCTTCACCCAATGCTAGGGCTAGCTGCTAGCTGCATGCTGCATGCATCTACTCTACCTAATTATCATCACCAAAAATTACCTATACTATACACAAACTAATACTTACATGCATATGCTACCAGATAAAGCTGAAAAGGAAGAAAGAAAGCATGCCTACAAAGCCTTGCTTTACAATTTTCTTTGTTTCTAAATCTGGCCCTTCTATCCTTCCAGAAAAAATCTATACGGTACAAAGTACGCGGTCCAGCTTTATGTGCATGTATCAAAGATGTGATGGAAAGTTATATGTTATTTTAAGACCAATTTTATATACATTTTAGACATAGTTGTACCCCTCAATTTTGCACGTAGGGATAAAGAAAAAGCTGACATTTTTTCCCCTTCCAAACACCATGTGTGAAAAGAATAAGAACAGTTCATTGGCCTCAAGCTCTAACATTTTTTATGAACATATAAAGTTGCTACCTGATTTAGTTGGTATAGTTTTAAAGAGTAAAGTAAATTATTTTTTAAGGTATTCTCCTAATACAACGATCAAGTTTTAGAGTTAACTTGATTTTTTAACATAATATCATAACTACTTCATTAGTTAGTGAATCATATATTGGGTATAACAATATATACATTTCTTAATTATAAGAAATCGAGATTTTTGATGTCTAATATGTGTTTTAGGGCTAAATTCCATGCAATTGTTGATATTGCCAAAGGGTTTTACCTTGTAGTCTAAGTAAATAGTTACTCCCCGGATTCCAAGAAAGAGGAAAAAAGAGAAATCCAGAGAGAGAGAGATAGAGAGAGATAGAGATGACAGAGGGTAAAGTCACACACACATATATATATATTGAACAAAGTTAGGAGTACATGCACTAATTTAATTTCGTAGGCATTATTTAAAAGACAAAGAAGGCATCTTTTTCTTTTGTGGGGTGAACAAAGTTAAAATAGTACGCAAAGCAACTGGAGGGAGAAGAAGTACCGTTTGGGGTCAATTCAAAAGCAGAGGACAATAACGCTTATGCTTTTTCCTGAGTTTTACAACCAAGATAACCTCTCTTATTTGTCATTTCAGGGAATCCTGACCGTCCCTTTTGGTCGTAAAACATGTATCATGCACCTGTGCAGCTAGTGCATCTCACTTTCCACTCTATAAATACAAGCACTGCTATTCCAATTCCATGCAACTACAAACACAAAGAGACACAGTTCTCAACGCTTAAAGAGACTTCATCAAAAGGTTAACTTCAAGCTCAAGTTCCCCTTGAGAAATCAAAAGGGTTTGTGAGTGCTAGTGTGATTCTTACAAATATAAATCAGTAAGAGAAGAAGAAAAAAGAAAAAGCTCAACGAAGGAGACAATGGGGGCTAGAAGGTCATCTTCCTTCTCCTTCTGTGGCATGCTCAAGTCCTGTTTTTCAAGTGGAAGCAACAGGGACGATGACTACTGGGAAGACAATGTTAACAGAAGGATATTTGCCAGTGATGAAGACAGAGGACGTTGGGTTGCAGAGCCTGGTATTGACAGAAAAGCTTCTGCTTTCATTGCTAGATTCTACGAAACTCGTGTCTCTGACTCTCAGCACCAATTTGCATCTTAAACTGTTTTATTCTTCATTTCTTTCCATTCTAGCATATAGCAAGTTTTTCAATTCACTCCAGTTACATTTGCCTTTCTCCCCCAACCCTCCAAATGTAATGATCTTCCCTCTTGTGCTTCTAGTCATATACTTGGGGGTGAGGATCCAAACTTGTTAACTGCAATAATGAGGTCATTAATAATGTAAAAATTGATTCATTGCTATTTATTCCCCCTTGAACTTATCTTGATTATTTATTTCTCCTTAATTTTTCTTTGACTAGATTTTGAGAGGGTTTTAACATTTTGTTTATGATATAAAGCTTGAATATTTTTGCTTAGGAAGATGATACAAACCTGCAGCAGGATTGGCGGAAAATTCTGATCAGCTTAAGATTTTGATGCATACTAATAAATCATAAAACTATGGCCTACTAGAGATGATCACTTCATGACTTCATCCTCCTGCTTTGGCTATTTGGCAACAGCTATGATCTCAAAATGGCCTGACAAATATAATTAAAAAAAAAAAAAACTTGATATTGAACTGTTGAGAGATATTTTTCAGATGGGTATATGATGGGTATATATATATATTTTTTATATTAGTTTCTTTTTTCTTCAAATTGTATAACGGCACATAACATAAGGACTTATTCGATTATAAATACATTATTCTTTTTAAAAAAAGGGGAAAATATGAATTGTCTCTTTTCTTTGAATCTTCAAGTTGCCAAACCCATGTTGAAGGGATACAGTTGTTGTCAAGAAAGAAATTAGAGAGTACAGGATGTACAAAGTAAGTGTCTTTTCTTTTTTATGTTTCTTTTTTGATTTGACAGCAAGCAGTTCTTTCTTGCCATCTCCCTTCTCAGCTTTCTTTTTTCCATTATATTTCTTGCTCCTTTTTTCCAACAAGCCAAAAAGAAAATATTACAACTTTCTAATAAATAAAACTAATTTCAAAAACTTTTGCAGAACATGATGAGCATTGAGCATTGAGCACCGTCACATAACACAAGAAGAAGATATATAACCCAACTATGTGTATAGGGCAAACCAGGAAATGGGAATATGATTTCACATTATACCAATAACTTTTTCAACATTTAACAAAAGGCCATGACACAGCTAAAATTCTAGTGTGGATACATGCAAGTAAATTGATAAACATTCTCTTCTTTGGTAACAACATTGTGGATAGCATACAGTATTACAGTGCATTGATTCGATTTTTTGGGTCTGTTTTTTCTTTCCTTCTTTTTTCTTGTGGGCACATTACTATTTGATGCAACTCGCTTGTGCACAAGATTTTATAGCATGCATGGGAATTTGGCCATATTAGGAAAAAAGGAAAGTAATTGAAGACAGTACAATTCTGTTTGGCAAGTAGAATATTTAAATCTGAGTGGTAAATCATAATTAAAAGTTGATGTTATTTCAACTTGAATTGATTTGAAGTTTCTGAACGTACGGGATATGAAATCTGCACATAGAATTCGGATATATTCGACTTCCGAAGATAAACTTCATCTCTATCCATTTTTTTTTATCCCTAAGAACAAATGACAAAGACAGAATTCCATTCTTTAAATATACAACACTAATAGCATAAAGATATTAGTAATGTGAATTTCAAATGTTATGTACTAAAACTTAGAGAAATTAAGGAAGTTTGTCCTCTTGTGCTTTTCTGGGGTTAACCTTTGAAACCATTGGCAAAGGTTGAGAGGATTCATCAAACAAAAGTACACCAGAATGACAAGATACCACAATGTACATTGGAACATTGTTCCAGCATCTTGTACACCAACCATGAAAACCCGTTGTCTCTTCTTGGAATCATAAGGTTCTCAATTCTGGCTTCAAGTACAAAGCCACTTTCACTGTTGGGAATACTACTTAATTATATTTGAACTTGTTACATGATTTCATATTTCACCAGAGTTTTGAGCTTCATAAGCTGGAGTACAGAACACTATCAACTCACTCATGTTTCACTTTTTCCCTATAAGGCATATGAACTTACACTTAGAGGCAGTTATTCCTATTCTTCGGCAATTAACCACTAAAAAGAACTAACGTTAACCACTAGTAAATCTAATTTTTTTGAAGTATATTAACCACTAATTAGGATGAGAACATATTAACCATATCTTTACTTAATTAACCACTCTTTAAGCAAGCTTTGCGGCTTGATAACACTTTTTGGGGTTATCAAGGACCTATCCTGTTTGTTTAGCATTTTGAAATGCAGTAATTGAAGGTAAAGATCATCTGAAGTTGGTTGCTAATTTTCTAGTAGGAGTTGGAAGTGTTGCTTCTAAGAGTTAGAAATCACAAGGCTACAAGGTATACCACATTTGAAAGCAGAAGAATCTAAGGTGCATAAAATTAGCAGATTTAGTGGGGATCCTTTATTAGATATACAGCTTGCATGCTTCTTTCTTATACTGGACTTTTTTTGTACATATATAGCCAAAGTGCATATTTCTCTTCCCTAGTAAATGAAGTATGATTTATATAAAAGAAGGAAAGGGGAACAAATTCTACCCTGATATCCAATCAGTCTCTGCAATTTGAGTGATAGAGGAACCAAATGCTCATGGAGTCCAACTCACGGGTTGCCTAAAGAATGCAAGCACCATAAAAGTAACGCAAACCCTTAAGAAAACGTAAAGGGAACAATGAGATGAAAAAAGAAAGAGTACTTTTGGAGAAGGCTAGAGATATTTCTGATTAATTCAAAAGGGTTTTCTATGCTACAAGTTGACCTGTTATTAATCATCTTCTATTAAGTGAAAAAAACCGTGTCAATTTGCCAGGCTAAAAGTAATCAATTGGGTTCTAGTTCTATGTGAGTAGTAGCTAGCTACAAGGAAATAGGGTCACCTAAATGAATAGGAACAAGTGAAAACCCTCTTTTTTTTGGGGTCCTTTATGGTCATTACATTAGCTGTGCATGGCACTTGAATGTGAAGCCTCAAGTAGGTGATGATCTTACAGGTCTACCTAGCTATTGTTTGCACCTTTCCATTCCACTAGTTATTAAGAAGAGTTTGCTGCCATTTTTCAATTAAAAGGATGAATCAAATTATCTAAGCACAGGGAATACTACTCTTCCACCCTTGAAATATCTCTTGGTTATATATTCGACTCTTAATTCGGTGGACTAGAATGCCCAACAACCATAGGATTCTCCATATGCAGATGCATGTACCTAGATGGGTATACGTATTGCCTTCAAATAAGATTCTATTATTATTCTTCCACTTTTGAGATCTTTATTGTTGGACATTGGCAGTGCCAAAACCTTCCATCTCTTAGAGCACTCTTTCTTATGTGAATCAAACACATAAGAATGCTTTTCATTGATAACTAGTAAATTACGAGTTCATAACCCCTCCTTTTTTATAATGTTAAATAAGTAAAACTAAATTTTCTAATTAAAAATATCGTTTTAGAAATCTTGAATCAGTTATATTGTTATTATCAGAAAAGTGGTTTCCCATATCTCCTTCATTCTTGGGAGTATCTATTGCTACTTAGAATAAAAGAAAGTTATCTAGTGCTACTTACTGAACCATCAAAAACAAATTATGGGAATGCTTTTTCAAGTTCTTAATTGTTATATTTAAAATAGAAGAATAAACTAATAACACTTTATCTCGAGTTTTTAAACATCGTTCTCCACTTCTTCAGAATTAATAGGCTTGGAACTCTCTCTCCCTCGTTAAATCTTTATCGTTTTTTATATTTGTGGGATAGAATAAAAATTGAACAGTTTAAATTTTTTTAATTAAAATTATAAGGTATAAATAAAAGATAAACAAAAATGTAATAAAATTAATTAATATAGTATAATGCAACTCATATCTAAATTCTCTAGATCTATTTGGAATCTAGGACCCATATTATATGTAGTCCATATAATTTAGTTAAAGATACAAAATGATAAAGAATAGCCGTCATAATAATTATAAGCACTTTCATTGTACTAATTATGGTAGAGAATTAAAGAACTTAATGTGCATGCTTTTAAGATTAGACATCCCATCCATTCAACCAATTACTTTTCGTTAATCATGCTTCTAATGGAACTCACTTTTCCTAATTCACTTTTCATTCAACTGTTAATTAATGCTTTTATATTTATATATGAGGGATGTAAAGAAAGAGACAAAGTAAGAGGTCTAAGTTGAAGGCTTAGCAAGTAGGAGGATTCTTTTTTGCGTGTATTAATTTTTTAACTTGTCTCATTGACCACTCCACCAACTAGAGAACTTGAAGGCTACCGTTAACTGCAAATTAAAACAACAATTTGAAGAGAATCAGTCAAAGGGTGAAAGCAAATTAATATGTATCCCTATCCCTAATTTTTAATTTTTAATTCACATGGTCTAGAGATCAAATTGTATAACAATTAACAAGATATTGGGAAATACAATTAATATCTAGCTGAAGAATTTTTTAGAGATAAAATTCATCATTTCTATTTAATTACACTTACTATGAAATACGAGATATATACTAAATTGTAATATATATTTTATAATGCCGAAATGCCAAGTTGGTAAAGCAAACAACCCAAAGAATCCAATACTATATAAACAAGATTCTGAGATGCAGAAAATGAAAACAAGCTTGAAAGCTCAACATTAGGTGAATCATAGGTTTATAATTTCAAAGTGATATTTGTTTAGGTATATATTTTAATTTTGGGTTGGTGATTTGATTTTTGTTGCACTCAGAAAACACAGTGGGAAGTGTTAGCAGCTCAAATAAAAAGATGTATCCCGAAAAGAAATAATTGATATAGATTGAATAAAATAGCTAACAGAAGATGGGTGTGGGGACAAATTCCCCTGATTTAAGAGACAATATGCACATTGTGTACTTGTGACCCACAAGTTTTCCTGGAAAAGTTGAACCACATGATTAAATAATGCATACCCTATAATATATAGTTTGTTATTGGATTATTCATTATTGGATCCATTCTTGCTTATATCCTTGTCTCTAGATAGTTGGCAGTTTGGACCATGCATATTAATTGTACTTCATCTTGCACTTTGCCAAACCCTCCTTCTACTATTCCCTCTTCAACCACCTAATCTCAAACTTCCCCATCTTTGACTCCACATCTCTACATTCCCACCAACTATATATTATCGTCATGGTTAGTTAAGTTTTCTCTTTGATTTAGGTTTTTTTTTTTTGGCCAATGTTTAATTTAATTGTAGGTTCAATTCGGTTTTTCTAATAAAAAATTTAGGAAGCATATTGCTTATGTACATCGTACTTAATAAATGACTATCAACAAAGGATCATTGGTAGAAACTAGACCAAAAACATTTTATATTATTGTAACTCGATATATGCCACTAATTGAGCCAACACACATTAACAAGTTCAATTCAGTTTAGCCAAAATTTAAGATGCACATAAAAGTCTCAAATAATTAATGATATATATATATATCCCCCTTCAAGAAATGTACCTCACTAGTTATCAATGGGAGATTTGAATTTACAACTTATAGAATAGAGTAAGCTCAACAACCAATTAACTCATATTTTACTTATTGTAGGGTTGTGATTACTGATTAGAGACAATATTGAGTCTCTGAACTTGAGCACAAAGACCTAAAAGATTAACTAAATTAACTTAAATTTGAGATTCATGCATAGATTTATTCATGGGTAAACTATAATAAAATGAGTTTGATCATATGCCAAGGAACCTTTGAATATTCTACCTCAAAGGTAAAAAATAATGATAAATAATATTTAAAAGTGAAGGGAAAAACTAAAAAAAAAAAAGAGGAATAAAAATGCAGTAATAATTAGACCATGGTAAAAAAAAAAACAAAAATGAGGGCAGATAGACTTTATAAACAGACCGACCATCAATTCAATGCACAAACATGCAGTCTGTGTCTTCATGTGAAAACCACCCACCAATAATCTCACTCTCATTATAAATTAAACAAAATAATTTCATTTATAAATGCAAAATAATAGCATCAATAATTTATCGTTGTTCAGTTGTCAGTCACATTGCATGTGAAAGGGAATAAGCATGTCTAATTTCTATATAAAAATGCAAAATATTTAACTCATGGATAGCAACATCAAAGGGGATGCACTGTTCCATTACATGGTTTCTCTCCATTATTACATTTACTTTATATACCATATGATGTCTTTTAAAATCAAATACATATCCATGAATTCATTGAATATAAACTTTTTGCTTTCAGAGAAAGTACATCAAGGAATACAAATATGGATATGTCACTGCCATAAGATTGCATTGTTATATGGGGTTTCAGATTCCCATGACTAAGTTGATAATTCTGACTTTCGAATTTTCTTTTTTTAAAATTTATGTTACTTAGAAGGTAATCATGGTGCTATTATATTTTAGTTTTTTGTCAGTATATTGATTAAGAAGTTTTTTAAATACTTTTGATATTTATGTAGTATATTATATCACATGAGAATATTCGATATGTAAATGATATGTCAATTTAATTATTTTTAAGTTTTTTTTTAATTATTTTTAAATTTGTTTGATAAAATAAAATAAATATATTTTATATCTAATAAAATATAAAAATTACGTATATTTACTACGTTAATATAATATAGTATACCCTTATAGTATTATAAAATTCCAATTGATTAATTGTTGTAACCAATGATCAGATGCAGTTTGAAGGAAAGGTAATGGGGAAATTTGAGATTTTCTAAATCAAATGCAGCTGCATTGGGAAGCAAACTATATATAGGATTCCAAACGACAAATATAAATGAATGTCTTTGTCAACCCATGATTAGAATCAACGGCACCGTCGCCGTTGTGTTTGTGTTCTTTTCTTTTCTTTTTTTTTAATTTTTTAAATGTGTGATTGCGTAAACAATAAATTGTTATTGAATATAAGGTTAGAATTGTTTTACTTTAATTAGTGGAGGTTAATCCTTGGACTACATTTCCAATGGTTGAGATGGGTTATGGGCATTATTTTTTATTTTTTTTTTTGTGAAAGTTGAAAAAGTATATCTAACTGAAAATGAAGGTGGTTTTAGAGCCCACAAGGGCAAGGGTGGGTTTGGTTGGCTTGAGTTGAGTCTTCCATGTTCCCATTTCCCACTAAAAGCATGTGGGCATCACATGCGATGAAATGGGGAACTATTAAGTTTGCCTTTATGCGATGGTTTACTCACTTCATTACAAGGGCTCAGAATTTTGCAGACCAGCATTTTGGTGCCTTCAACTTCAGAGTAACATTGATGAGCCCAATGAGATAATACAGACTACAGACCCCAGACTGAAATTCTTGTTTATCTCCTTGCACAGATACATAGCATACCCAAATTCCGACTCCATAGAAACAACGAGATACATTTGAAAAACCAAGGGCAAGTGGTAGACAGGTTAAATAGACAAGTCAACAAGGGAGCTGTGCATTGAAGGTGTTTGATTTAATTCCCGAAAGAGAGAAAAAGGCAACACAATGGGACCTTCTACGAAAAGGCCATAAGTTAACTTATATCGCAGAGAAATAACAGGGTCTACTCCTTTACAATTAATAATGCAATCAGTGAAAAAGAATTCACGTGTAAGGAGAGGTCTGGGAGGGAGCGTGCTCCATGTGCTTGGGTGCAGTCGGCGACCTTTTGTTTGATGAGATAAGGAAACCCAATAAAAAGGAGTGATGTTCCTTTCATCTATAGCCTCATCTCACGGATCTTGCCCCTCTCTCTCTCTCTCTCTGTGGGTCTCTCTCTCTCTCCCGGTCTCTGTGTTCCTCTCCTCCCACTTTCATTATTTTAATTCCTCTTCTATTGGACATCCTGTGCATACTATATAAGCCCTTGACTACACACTACACAGACATTACAAGGAAACTTGCAGCAAATTTAAGGCATTATCAACAACTATTTCAGTTACCCAAATGGCTTCTTGGAAGAAAACCATCACATCCCCATTCAGAAAAGCTTGCACTTTCTTTAACCAGCAGCCACCAAGGGATCATAAGAAATCTCAAGCAGGTTTGTGCATAATCTTCACCATCACTTTCTCATCATAAGCAATTATGGATCATTGATATATATGAAGATTGCGTTGTTTGTACATGTGTATTGATTGGAATTGGGTATTATTTTGCAGAGCAAGAGAACCGTGCTACGGATCTGCATGGTGAAGTCATGGCTTGTGGCTACGAAGATGTTCAAGTTATGTGGTCTATTCTGGATAAGTCCAAGTCCACAGCCTGCAACATAACTTCTTCATAACCTCAGTCCCCTCCTTTCTTCCCAAGAAAAAAGAAGAGGAGAACATACTAAAAAAAAAANTCTGCATGGTGAAGTCATGGCTTGTGGCTACGAAGATGTTCAAGTTATGTGGTCTATTCTGGATAAGTCCAAGTCCACAGCCTGCAACATAACTTCTTCATAACCTCAGCCCCCTCCTTTCTTCCCAAGAAAAAAGAAGAGGAGAACATACTAAAAAAAAAAGAACCCCACTGAAGCAATTAGCTGATGTTTTTGTATGCTAATGTCTAAGTCGTAATTGCATCATACTAGGTTATTTTAGCTAGCTATCTGGCTTTTGAACCTGGTATGAATCATGAATGTAGTTGTCTCAGTGTAGAAAAAGGAAAGAGAATGATATGTAGGTGTTTGATAGGTTTGAATCAGTGCCTCCTTCTCCTTTGATTGTAGGTGGCAGTTTCAGTCTGTAATTTTGGCAAGTCAAGATGTTGTTTATAGGGAATCCCCATGATTGAGGAATGAAAATCATGGCGAGATTTGTAATCAGAATTAGACTCTTTTTTCTCTTTACTCTCCCCCACACTCTGCCTCTTCCCTTGCCTCTCTTTGGTTTTGCCACTCCTCCTCTTTTGTTGACTTTTGTCCTTTGGTGCCTTCACCTTATCTTATGTGTATGGTAATAGAGAGGAAAGATAGGATTGCATTGGATCCTACCTCACATGATTAGATACTGCGCATTCAGATATTTTACCTTAACTTGAGGGTATCTCAGTGACATATGGCGCACACAAGTAAACTGCAGAGGATATATTTGTATTTTTTTTTTCTTTTGAGAAACTCAATTTGGTGCTATGCGAAAATGATAGAAAGCGTGTGAGCTTGTATTCATTTATCATCCAAATGAAACGGCAAAACATACGCCCATTAATTTTGTACCTGAAATCTATGTCTCTACGGGGGTGTGACAAGAATTACAAAAGATGGATTACCAACTAATTATATCGGCACGAGCTAGTAGATGGATTACCTATCAATCAATTGTATCACAAAATGTTAGATGGCGAATGTGAATGGTGGAAAATTAAAAGATTTGAATAATGAATTTGTTATCAATTATTTTATTGAAAATAGAGAGAATTTGGGAGAAAAAAAAAATTGGAAGAATTATTCTAAGCTTCCAAATCTTAGAATAAAAGACATTAGAGTGTGAAAGGGATAAAAAATTTGAAACACTTACTGATTAAAATGACTAAAATATCTTTAGATATTATGTCATTATTTTCGTTTATATATATAATTATTTTGTTTATATTGAACGTGACAATTATGTACCAAACAAAATAATTATGTTTTTTTTATACATGATAAGTAATGTGAATGATGACCAAACAACTTGTAACAATGAGGTTATTCTCATAAGTGTTTGAGTTTTGTATTCAAATTTAGAATCATAGCTAAGAGTACAAAATAAAAGTAACGTGAGCTGTAAAATATCAGAAGATTTGAAAACGGGTTTGTTATCAATAAAAAGAATTATTTATGTTATTAGCGAGATTATGATGATTTGATTGGTATGCATGAGTGTTCCTTTATCACTTCATGTTTCACAATATATGATCCCTGTGTTAGAATGAAATATGCATTACAACGTAATTCCATCCACAAATTGTAGCATAAGTTGTAAGTTGTAATTATCAATTAGTGCCATATATAAAAATATCTAACAATTACTGTTCTCAGTATGTGACAAAATGTATCAATCAAACACATAAAGCTCAAGGTAATAACTATCAATCTAGTTTTTACTCAATGAATGTTCAACAGTAGGAGACTAGCAGTGATCTTTCCTAAGAGAGGAAAAAAGGGAGGGGGAGGGAGGTGTTAGCCTGCACACGCCATATACATTGCCTTCAATGGTTCATCTCAATCTATTCCATTATAAATTAACAATGCCGATGACCCCTCTGCTCATTCACCTAAAAGCTCTCTCTTCCTTTGCTTCAAGGGCATCCACCTCATCATTTGATAGAAGGTCCACAATAGGTTCATATACGTCCCACTCCTTTCTTTTCCTGATGCATTCAAGCAAAACATGCAAAGCACTCTCAGATGTACTCATTTTAAACTTTCCAACAATGTCATCATGGTAGAACTCTTAATGGAGTATACAAAACATGATCTGAAGAGAAATTGTGTCGGAACCAAAACTTGTAAAATGGTTTATGCATTCAGTAGAAAATAGCATGCAATAAAAATATTGACATAAACAAAAGGGAAATGGCATGTGAATCTACGAAGCCTGACTAGTAAAATGCAAAATGCTGAAATATGGCCACCCTGAAAACAGAAACTGGGAAAAAGGTAGACAATTTAATGTTTAGATGCTCTCTAAAAGTCAAGAGACTTGACCAAATTTGACAATGCTCTTATTCAAGTTCCGAGGCATAAACTGGAGAATTTACCACTACACACTACCATAATAAAGCAATCGTCGTATATACCATAAGAAGCCACTATAACTAACTAAGCATAATTTTTTTGATGACATTGAACTTATGCAACTGACTCACCGAATGACACTAGATTTCTGACCAAATAACTTGACCAAGTCCACTGCTGTAGCACCTCCTTTACTGTTTGATCAATAGATCATAAAGGAGACAAAGGAAATGAAATAATGGATTAGAGGCATACATGTAGTCACATGGGCTTTTAATGAAAATGCATTCATAACATTGACTGAGCTACAAGACGAGTGTATTCAAACCTGACTGAAGTATAATCAGACCCACGACGACCCTTCTTGCTCATTCTGATTTCTCTTGCCGAAACAACACTTTGAATTGCAATCTAAATATGAAACAAATTAAGCGTTAGGCAACTGAACTGAACATATCTTATCAACATGATATACCAATCAAGCACTAGAATAATTGACCTCATAAAGTTGCTCTCTGATTGCAAAGGCAATTGCTGGCTGCAAAACAGAACAATAGTACCATTTAGTATGTTTTCAAGAGCCTAAGAATAGACAGAATTATCGACACAAAATGCATATATTTTAATTCATTTTTAAGGAATAATTGGATATACTTACTCCAACCTCAGGGTCTTCAATGCCCATGTCTTTGCAGAAGATTCTAGCAAACTCTTCAGGGTCACTCTCAAAGTTGTTCAAGTCCTAGAATTCAAAGATTTTAGATGCATGCAAGCTGAACCCAAAAACAAATGCAGCAAATAGAGCAGATAATTCCAATCTTATAATGCAAACCTATGCTTTAATCTTACCCATAAAAACTGGTCCTTTATGAGAGTATGATTTACACGAAGATCAAGCTGTTAAAGCAACAAGATATTTGAGTTAATGAACAAACATGCAATTACATAAGAGGAAAAAAAATGTGTTCTTTTTATATTCTCTTTTTCTTTTTTTGGTTTTTCCCTTTGTAAGATGAATGTGGGGTCAAACTTCAAAATGTCAATAAACAGAAACCTTGATCGGAACAATCTTCTCTCCAGCATACATATCTTGCCCTTCATATGATCGAAATTCTGAAAGCTGTGACTGATAACAAAAGTCCAACATAGGTGGAATGTTAGGCAAATGGACTTATTGTCTAAGAAAAGTAATATCAGGAGAAGTTGATATATTAGGAATTAGCCAGGCAGAAATAAGTCATCATTGATCTGAGCAGTAACAAGGAAAGGTAACAGCAGGTTATCTCATTACTTGAATTGATTGAGCAATCTGTGTTACAAATGCTGGAGGCAGCTTCAAGTCTTTAACTGTCCTTTTTGCAAAGACCACCACCTCTGAATCTGGATCTATACCACAGAAGTTACATCATAACAGCTCATAAGACAATAAATAAACATAGGGTCAATATAGTACTATACTACATTAGTGACGAGACAAGCCAGTTAAAACTAAAATTAATGTATACTGGAACTTGGAAAATGCATAGCATACAAGACGCAGCTGTTCAATTGAGAGATATTCTGGAACATGTAAAGTGCCAAACAAGGTTCGATAATATTCCATTCAACAAAGATCAGCAACAATGATATGCCACCATATCCAATGATGTTCATCTATCTAAAATCTTCCAGAAACAAATGCCAATAAACCTTACATTGGCCCCACCCCATTTTGTTTTCTACTTCTAATCAGCAAGACACCCATGGCCTTGTATTTTTCACATCATGATACAGGGAAGCAATTCGCTTTGGCTTCTTGTGAAAAATAAGAAACTAAACTAGCTGAAAAAAAGAAAAGAAAAAGAGAGGAAGAATAATGGGTAAGGAAGTAATGGAAGAAAAAATGGAAATTTACCAGAAGGGTTCCAAGTGAAGGCATCCTTGTATCTCTGGCCATCGATTTCAATATCCAATCGAATCGGTACTAAATTATCCGCAGTTGGGCTGAGATCAAATTTGGGACTTAGCTTATACGAATCAAAGGAAAGAATAAATGTGAGAGAAAGGAGGAGAGAACGTTTAAACAATTTACATTCTGAACTTGACGGGGTTTCTGTAGAAACCTGAACCCGGGGTCTTCATCCCGCGCGCGTTTTGGGATCTGCTATGTGTCTCTTCGTCGATTAAGATTTTTTTTTTTTTTTTCCTTTTCTATTGGAATTTTATTTCCAGCAGAAAAGAAAATAACTTGGGATCCTTCAGTTTCTGCCAAAGCCGAAACACCTCCCCGTTGGATCTTCCGAGCTTCTCCTTAATAACACTGACCTCAGTCTGGGTCGATTCCAGGCCGAAAATGTCTAAATGGGTTGGAATAGGCCCATCATGTTCTCAATTTTGAAATAGTAAAGCCCAATATGTTGGCCTGATTTGCCCCAATTGGGCCTGTACATATTTCTCTACTTTTTGCCCTTTCCAAAAAAAAAAACACAAGAATTGATGAGAAAAAAGATTGTCCAATTTTTCTTTTTTGGAGTAAATATCAAACAGTTTTATCAACAAAGAAAGAAACCACACATATGAAATACCAGCCTCCTCAAGAGGCAGAAGGAAAACCAGCTAGAAGTCCTCTGTGCCCCTTTCCTTTTGGACCTTTCATCTTATTTCTAGAAGTTTCTGGGTGGAAAAAGGAATAAGTTTTCAATTTTTTTTTATTAAGTAATATATGAAGAAGCCTCTTGTTTTTTTTTTTTTTTTTTTTTTTTTTTTTTTTTTTNATTTTAAGGGAATTCTAGAAAATTTTCCCTGCAAAATATGATTCTTAATTAATTTTCTTAACTTGGACAATGGTAATAATTATGCAAGTGATGGTTAATATGTAATTTTCTTACACTATCTTAAAGTTGTTGACTTTGACAATTTGAGACTTGAGTTACCAATTAAAGGTTTTGGTTGAATCAATTTCTTTTAAGTTGGATACACCAAGTGTTAGACTCGTAATTACCTTTCCACAAACGTTAATACGTTTCTAAAATCCAGAGTAAAGGAGCATCAATGATTATCCAGATAATGTATCACTATCAGTTGGTGAATGTTTATTTTACAATCAACATGAGGTTGCACACGTGTTTGAATATTGACGCATTCTTAGTTTGAATGTTACTCACTAATTATGACACGTGTTCCGATTTGTGACACGAGGGGTGGGGAGACCGCAATCATGATGTTGTCACCAACAAAGCTAAGCACATGAAAAGGAAAATTAGAGAAATGATACCTAAAGGCTAAAGCTACCTTACCCTCTACAAACAAATTCTAAAGCTTTGCGTATCTGCTTTTCTTTGTTTCACTTTAGCTGCCTCAAGTTTCAAATCAAGAAAGGATATATCTTAATGCCTTGTTTGGTTCGGAGGAATTCAGTTAGGAATTCTTCTTTTCAATTGTTTTGTTTGTCCTTTATAAAAGAGAGAAAGAGGAGTTTTTTTTTTCGTCACCAATTCACCATACGTTGCTACCGTGAGTCCACTATTTTGTATCAAGTTTAGATTTATTTACTCTTATTTTATTGACAAAACCAATAAATATATGAATATATTTTTCTGTGTGTTTATTAATAATTTAATTAAATTTACCTCAAATTATTCCATTTACATAAATATTTTACAAAACTATATATTTTTTTAAGTAATTTTACCAACGTTCTCATACTATTAAACTCTCTCTTTAGTTCTCTATTTGAAATCAAAGCTTCAGACTCCAAAATAGGAAATAAACATACCAAAAAAACACTGTAGTTAATGCATTGTACTGTCATTAAAGTGAGATGCTATACATCTATATATAGCCTTGGATGTATATAACTTCTAACTAATTATGATTATGGTGCCCATTGTACTTTTTGTGCAATTTTTTTCTGTTTTCACCCACCAATAACCAAGACAAAAATTGTATGGACATTAAAAATTGAGGAGGAGGAGGATCTTCTGTGCAGAAACTTTGCATTCCTCAGGTTTGCTAGCATCTATCTGCTCTCGTGATCTTCAACCTTTTTACATTGTTCAAGAACATCCTATATGGAGTGCAATCATCAGAAATAGGCAAAAAAAAAAAAAAAAAAANAAAAAAAAAAAAAAAAAAAAAAAAAAAAAAAACAATTTAAAACATGGAATTAAGATAACCAAATTGAGAAAAAACCAAAGATAAGATCAAAGATTTTGGTTTGAAATAAACTGCTTACTCCCATGGCACATCTCCAACCATCATCCAATCTCCCTCTTGATCCTCATAAGTTAACACATGAAAATTCCCAGAATGAAGTGGTCGAGAATTAGGACCTAAAATTAAGACAAATTCCATTTAAATATGATGGTGCAAAATAAAGAAAAATCTATAAAAGGAAAAGAAGTTTATATATGAGGATTTGAGTACTTACAGAGAATGGTGGTCTTAAACATATGGCTAAGAGCTCTTAGTAGACCATTATAACTATGGTGTGCCAAGAGATTCAGTTTTCTACCAATTGGAATGCCTTCCATGTAAACTTTGACAAATAAAAATGGTTGTTGGCTCAATTGGCTGTTTTTCTCAACAAGTGTGCTCCTCAATATGGATTTAATCGGCGGCCAATTCAAAGTTTGCTCCCTAAATAAGATATGAATTCATTACTTGAACAAATCATATTAGCATAAAACAAGATCAACCCATGATTTTATTATGGAGAGAAAACAGAAGCCATCAAAATTCTCAAGCTTTCCCTTGAGAAAAGGGCAATTTTTTGATAGAAAAAGAGAGAAAATGGGTAGGTAGGTACCTCGGAATTGAATTGGAAGAAGGTGAGAGGGTGATGCTTAGACCAAGTCTGAGGTCAGTGCTCAAATCCGTTCTGATGCTGCTGTTATTTCTGCATACATTTGAGGAAGATGATGAAGCTGGTGTGGCAGTGGCAGAAGGGTGATTGCTGCTATCAATTGAAGATGATGAAGAAGATGATGAGTGGGTATGGCGAGCAAATGCTCCTGCAGTTAATTCCATCTTGTTTCAATCAAAGTGGTGATGGATGAAAAAGAAAAGTCGCTACCTTGGGCTCTATATATATATAATAAGCTACTATAAACAACTAAACATAGAAAGAAGAGAGAGAGTGCAAAAAAAACCTAAGCCAAGTCAGACATTCAACAGAGTCTCTTCTGTTTTGATTTGCCATGGGGGTGGGCGACATGTCCACAAGGCCTAAGTTACATGCTCTTTAATTAATTGCTTTTTTAAGTCATTGTTGGTTGGAACCTAGAAATCTAGTTTAATTTAATGCCTAATCATATTGCAGCCCATGTATTAGCTTATTTTAATTTAACTAGGTATGGCCTCCACAACAGATGATTATGCGAGGAAATCATGTTGTAAATATATATTAAATGGGGGAAAGGGCAAATGCCTTATGGACATGCACACCAAAAAGAGTAAAATCTAGTGATTTTATGTTAGATTGAGGATTCTATAAAATATTCAACTACTGAAAATTGTTTCTTAATTACTTTGAGATCTTAGTTTTTATCCCTTCTATTTTCATATTAAGGTGGATGATAATTAAATATAAGCATATATATATATATATATATATATATATATATATATTTCTTGTGAATTTTCCATTTCAACGTTCATCATGTGCCTTTAACCTAATTAACAAGGTAATTAAACTAATTATTGATCGCAAAACTAAAAGAAAAACTAATTAAAAGTAAGATAATGGGAGAGAATTAATTCTTTTGTAGCATTCAAGGGATATCTTAACAATAAATATGATATCAACCATTTTTTTAATTGAAATGGCGAAAAGACATTTGAATGGAAAAAGTTCAAGTATGAAATTTCACTTCATTGCTTGACCCCTTTTGGACATATCCTTAGTTGTTAATGGGAAGCATGAGATTGACCCAGTAGGTTCAGCCAAATTTAGCTAAAGTATCATCAAAGGTGATGCCAGTGCATAAGTGTTGGAAGACAATGATGGAGTATGTTGCAGGGCCACTGAATTTAGACTCACATTGGGTACCCATCAAAATATATAAGTGGAAAACAATTCAATTGACACCTTCATCCATGCCATTACAAACGTTTAACCTTATCTGGTAAACATGGATGCATTTAATCCAACTAAATAGTGTAATAAGAGATTTCAAATCTCAGACGCCAAGGGAAGAAGCTGGTTTACTTCTTCATATCAACTGCTTACTTCTTCTTTATTTGCAAACAAAATGATTATCTAACAAATACCTTATGGAACTGATAATTAATGAAGGGACTAATCTAATCCATTTTCAACTATAATACAGAAATATGGGATAAAACATTCACTACACACTTTTCTCTTTTTTTTCTTTTTTTCATTTTTGGATCTTTTCATTCTATATGTTGACCTATAGATCTGCAATGTCTAGCTCTATTTAGAACCCATTAATTGGGTGGACACTAACTTCCCTAATTGACTACCCTTTTCTAGACATGACTTTACTTTATAAATTCCATATTTGTTAATTGTAGTGTGTGCATAAAAAAATTAAAAAAAAAATTGTAATAATTAGTAGAGATCATAGGTGTAGTTACATAAAATATTGAGTTTAACTAATTTAATTTTAATATTACATTTATAATCTCATAGTTTTACATCCAATGAAAGGTGTCTTTAGAGGCAGCCATGGATTTATTATTGTGTAGACCAAACGTGGGGTTTTGAGGATCAAAGCTAGAATTGAAGGAATAAAGAGAGAAAAAGGGAATGCAGAAACAAAGAAACATAATTAAAGTCATAGTGTCCTCTTTGAAATCTGCAGAGCAGACAATCTTCTTTCCTTCTGTTGTTCCATGTTTCTACGTCTTCCATCTTTATCATCATTCCCTTATGTAAAACTGGAGCTGCTGCCTTTAACCTTTTTCTTTTTTTTAGAATGTAATTATTTTAAAATATATATATATATATATTTAAACAGTTTAACCCAAGCAAAGAGATTCATGTATGCAGTTCTTAATCTAGCTAAAGTGAAGTTATTAGCCTTTTCTTTTTATGCTCCTTAATTAAGTATGTGATGGGGTAACTGATTTTGACAATAAATTCATAGGGCTATGTGTCTATGAACAATGCTGACTTAATCCGACAAATTTTGCCAACGTGGCCTTCTTAAGTTATGACTCACCCCACAGGGCCCACACCCCTTGTCCCTTTCATATTTACTAGACGAGGAGGGGGTGTTAAAAGACAAATTCAATTTTACCAAAAAAAAAAAGACAATTAATTAAATAAAATAATCATGATTAATTATTAATTTTATATATGACATAAAGCTTTGTAGGCAAAAAGGGTGATGATGTTATTTCATACTTAAATTAATTTAGGGTAATTATTAAGAGCTCTTAACTTAATTTGTCATATTTTGCAACAAGATTTTTCTTATTATTTTTTTTCTGAATTAATTAAGGAGTTATTATATATATATGTATTCTCACTTGTTTCAATCAATTAGGTAGCGTGAACAAATACTACGCAAAAATCTTTATCATCTATAGTAAGATAAGATTCAACTTTTGAATTTATCATAATTATGTTTTTCCCATATATATATATATATATATATATATATGTATGTGTGTGTATTCATATCTACATGATAAAATAAATGGTAATTAATGGATGATCAAATAATCTATAATTAAATAATATTAAAATTATTCTTAAGACTTATACATTTTAAATTTAGACTCGAAATGAAAAAATAAAAAATATATATAGAGAGAAGTAAGGAAAATTGATGAATTAAATTACGTGTGGACGTGAGAAGTTATTTGTGCACTCAACCAAAAGCATACAAATCAGTGATGATGAGAAAAAGAGGAAAGGGAAGTGAAATAGAAGGCGAAGGGGACAAATGATGGACACAATATTTAAAGCTTGCAAGTAATTAGAAACAATCTACCATCCTATTTAGGCAAGTTTGGGTATGTTAGATTCTTTTTATACCTTTTTTTGAATTGATCTAACCGATCAATTCGTCCCTCAAAAGCCACGACATGAGCCCAACTTTAAGAAACATGCAATCAACTACTAAACTCTTTTCTCTCTCTCTCTCTCTCTCTCTCTCTCTCTCTCTCTCTCTCTAGGAATAACATATATTCACGTGCCTAGGCACGTGCAAAGCATTAGCTAGCTATTGAGAATCATGCTATAATCAAAATCTGCAATCTCAATTTCAACCTTAGTTTTTTACATCAAACATGCAATGTAGCCTTAAGGTAGCTTGACACAAAAGTTTTAACTAGGGTAAGTTTGATAAGGGGACTAGAAGAAGAAAAGTATTTTGTTTTAAATATGTTTAATTATAAAAATAAATTGAGGGAAATTACTTATGAGAGTAATAGAGGAGCAAATATGATGACGGACTAGTAAGACTGAGTATTTATTTTGAAGGGGTAAAAATTACTAAGTATATTAAAGAGTAATGATTATATTAATTATTATTTCTTAAAAAAATAAATTATATTTCCTTAATGATTATTTTCTTTATTTCATACTAAACATATCCTAGTTTGAAAAACTTTCATACCATTTACATCATAAAAATAGTGTTTACATTATTCAATTCAATGAATTGTGTAAGAGAAGGAAGAGTTCTAACTTATTAAAACATACTCTCAGTCATAAGACTAATCTCTTCATCATTTTTTCTTAGTTTGAATATCTTTAATTGTAAATACAATCACTATTTATCTATTGATAAAAAAAAAAAATTGTGTAGAAAAACAAAAAGCTAGTGCANAAAAAAAAAAAAAAAAAAAAACCCAAATTGGTAACATGCAGATAAATGGTACCTAGAGTCCTAGACCTAGAGAGAATGTAACATATATATATATATGTGTATATAGATGGGCACTTTTTTATGGTGCTCTTTCATTCTAATTTTGTGAAGATGCCACTATGATGTGAACTTGTGTATTATTGGCTAACTTTGTTGTGCATTTCTAACACGAACTTGTACTTTTCTACTAGTACTAGTATAATTGAACATGGTAGAGAGCAGAATTAATGGTGAAGAAAGGTGCATAAATAGAGATAGAGAGAGATTGAAGATTTGGTTTGTGACAAACAAACGTTAAAAGAAAAGGTTGTTCCCCTTCCCTATGTTGCTTTACTTGGACATCTCCTTTCTTTAATGCTATTTATTTATTTATTTTTATCACACATCACTTTGTGTGTAGTTTAAGCATTGAGATGTGATTTATCTCTTTTCTTTCAAAAGTCTCACACAAGAAGAGAGTGTTGTAGAATTTGAAGTGGGCATGTCAAAGGCAAAGGTGGGCCTCGTGCATTGAGCCCCAATAGTTGCAACTTTATGTTGGCCCTAAACACCAATCTACTTAACATCTAAATTCAACTGTTCCCTCCACTGACCTACATCACTTTTTCTTCACATTTCATGAAACACAATAAAGCTCACTTCTTTATCTTCCTCTTCTCTCCCTTTCTGCATTTTATGATTCCACTAGTGTTATTTTTACATACACAGTTATACAACTAAAATTAAATTAACATTTTATAGTGACTCAATTAAACCTTTTTTAATTTTTGGATTGGGTTAGTTGTGTTCAGGTTCGATATTGTAAAACCAAGTGAGGGGTTTTGGACCCAACCCAACCCATAGAATCAAGACAAGTTCAGGCCTTCTTAGCCCACCCAATGCACACCCCCTCTTATTAAGTATATGGACACCAAGACTTTATGTTCATGAATGGAAAGGAAAAAAATAAACGTTCCATTTTTAATTAAGAGGAATTAATGAAATGAAAAACAACTTAATTTTATTTTGTTCTTATTTCTCAAATCGGAGATCGAGGCAATGGAACAGAATATCTTTTCAATTAAAAAATTATAAAATTACTAACATATTCTAGATTTTTTTTGTGACAAACTTATTGTCAAGTTAAGATATATTTATAATTATTATGGATGAATTCATCTAACGATAGTTATAAATATACTTCAATCTGACAACAAGTTTGTTAAAAAAAATCTAATTACCTAATATTACTCATTATTAATTTTAATTTTTTTTTTTACAAATCAAAACATTGATAGGGAGATAAATAGTTTGAAAACATGAATATTAAAGTAAATAATTTGCAAAACGTAAAGGAAAATTAGTAGAGAAATGGTATTGAATTTTCATTTTGTTTTTATTTTGGATAATTTGTTTGAATCGTCCTGAGAGTGAGGAAAGTGGCGGTGCTATGCTCATCAACGTGTTCATTCTTGAACCAAACTTTTTGGCCGCTTTCCCATTCAAAGGAATGTGAAGTCAATGGTTGGCGTTGGCGATGAGAATGAGATCCTTCCAACATTGCATTTCTTGCACTCCTTCTAGTACTACACACTCTTACACTTTTCCTTTGATAAGCAAAGGATAAATTAGAATGTCTCTGCCAACACCCACAGAGCTTGAGCTCAAGGAAGCTGTAGGTGTAGCACTCTCCTCTTCTTCTTCCTCATGGAATAGGCTAAACAGCGATACCAACTCTTTCTCTCCTTTGCCACTACACAAGAGAAGCAAGCATGGTAGGTGCTACCTCCAACACAACACACAATGCACTATGCTCAATTTTTTAAAATTTTTTTCTATAGTGGGTTACTGAATTGAACTAATTAGTGAGCTGATTAATATATAATTCAGAAGATAGCGATGAAGATCTGTTCACGGTTCCAGATGTGGAAGCCACACCAAGTGTCCATTCTTCAGGGACTCTTCCTAATAGCAACCTTAACCAAAGTAATATCACAGACACTCAATTTCAAACTGGTTTTCCTGGAAAGCGCCGAAGGGGAAGAAACCCTGTCGATAAGGAGTATAGACGCCTCAAGAGGTACTTATATTATATTATATATTACAACCCTAAATCTCACAAGTGCTTAATTTCTCATTTTGATGGCTGCAAAATCTTCTACTGAGAGAGGAAGAGGAAGAGTCCCTCTATTCACACATTGCTTTGAGTACAATTGTGTCATCTGAGCTGAGATGACCCACTTCAACTTTTTAACCTTGATTTGGATGAATACTTGTGACTTTATGTGACGTGTAAGTATCATTACTCGAGCTAAAATGGGTCTAAACAGTTTTTTGACAAGCACCTAAACCATGCTAGAATTTGCTTTTAGGCCAGAACTAGAAGACATAGACATAGTACATGAATGATTAAGACAACAAAAGTAAGGTGTTTGACCAAAGGGGGTCCTTTATTTTTGGCGGTTTATATGACATTCCTAAGATACACATACTTAGGCTAAACTAGTTTGAGACCAATTATATTTCTTATGTATGAAAATTTTACAATCACAAACACACATAGGCACATGTATATATGTCTATGGATCTGTGTGTATACGGATCTATGTATGTGTATTAGTCCATTATAAACAGATATATGTCAATGGTTTGGTGGGAAATATAAATTCTAAGGGTGTTTGTTGTTTATGATGTTACAAACAGGTTGTTGAGGAACAGGGTCTCTGCTCAACAAGCAAGAGAAAGAAAGAAGGTATATGTGAAAGACCTGGAATCAAGAGCTACAGAGTTGCAGGATAAGAATTCCAAGTTAGAAGAACGCATCTCGACTTTGATCAATGAGAACGCCATGCTCCGGAAGGTAACATTAAATCAAGTCCCTATTAATCAATGAGAGCGTTTGTCACTTATGACAAGATCAGCATCAAAATGAACCAAAACAGGTTCTAATTGAAGTATATTAAATGTTATATTCTTGCAGGTTCTAATGAACACAAGGCCAAAAGTTGATGAGAGTATTGAACCAAAGCAGGATCAGTTAAGTAAAACCTAAAAAAGTTAGCTTGAAGTTGAAGGTACCTTAGAGTAAGGCTTTCCTGCAGATATATTAAGGATTCTTACCACTAGAGAAATGCAAATCTATGACATCTTTCCCTGGACGCATTTGGAGTAATCGCTGCGATTACTCCAAGACATAGGGTTAGATTCAAAATGGAAAATTTCTTTCATATGGTGATTCAAAATCAGTGTTTTCTGAATTGTAATGAACCATGCATTACATATGATATTCATCCATTTCAGCTCCTGCTTGCATTCTGTAACCCAGTGTAGCGGCATGCTGGAATTTTAACAAAGGTGATACCGCCACAGGAACTTAAAAATGGATCTTAGCTAAATTGAAAAATGAAACAACATTATTGTATCATTTGGACTCGTATAAGTACAATGGAGACAACAATATAACATGGACGTTGCATAGAGAAATTCCCAAGTGCATAATTTGCAGACATTTGGTGCAGTGAAAACTCCAAGAGCTCAGTCAATGGTTTACATGAATGAATATTACAAATTTTTTTGTATAGAAATAAATTGGTTTTTATATCACAACTTGCTTCTCCTGGCAAGGTCTTATTACCATTTCCAATGACGCAATTGCCATATAATACAAGAGTAGAAAAGAATTTTAAAGAATGATATTTGACTAGCCTGTTACTTGAAAACCAAATTATGGCAGGTTTTGTCACAAGGGTAAGGACAACCGATAGCCTGTATTCCAACACGGTCAAAAAACCAGTTCCCAACAGACTCTGCAATACCCTGCAAGTGTTTTAGCCAGTTATTACTGATTAGAAGGGCAAGAAGGCAGATAAGAGAAAATTAAAAGACAAAACAGGAACATGGCATGCAATGGATTTGTGCTTAATGGATGAGATTAAGACATAGAAGAAGGCGACATTTTTTTTTTAAATACTAAAATGGGTATATACCGGGTGGTACCCGATAGACCGACCAAGGAGCATTGGGTCTCTAATACTAACAAGAGGATACTGGACATCACTGAAGGAGCAAACTCCATGAGGCCTAGAGTTACCCAAGCGGTGGTGCCTAGGTTAGCACCACCAAGCGCCTTGGAATGATTTGAACCCAAGTTCTTCTGCTGAGGTGAACGATCTCTTACCACTTTGACCACAACACTTGGTGGTGAAGGCAACATTTCCTTCTTAACTGTTTGCAGTTAAACTTTCATGTATAATTCTTGCTCTAGTGAATCACCATTAATAGAAGTTTCCCACTGAATTGATAAAAGTGAAGTTGTTTATAATGGATGAGTTAGAATAGACATACTCGGTTTCCAATATGGGGAGAATCACGAGCAAACCATGTATCCTGACGTTCAGACTGGCAATGCGCGAAACATGAATTGATGAACAATCCATTTTTACGGTACCTCAAGAAGTGTCTTACAGAATTGAGCATTTGATTTCGGAAACCTGCATCATACAAGGTTGGCAACGTTGTAGCAAACAGTAGAACCAAGAGGAGAACAACTTACAACACGAAACTGCTATCTAAATCACATATAGATTCAAGAAACAGCTATATTTAAAAGTTCTACTTAATTACCTTGCAGATAATGTATCTGCCATGCACCACAACGTGCATAATTTTTTCTGCAATCAACCCAATTCCAATGGTAATCAGTTGATGGTGGAGCTAGGCTAGCCTGAATCTGAGGAAAGCAGAAATAATCATTTATAAATTATAGTTAGTCAAATAAGCAATCTGAACCGAGTCCATAAGACATGACAATATTCATCATCATTATCCATGAGATTACATGCTCTCAACTCATCCTAAATCCATAGTCAACAAGGGATGAGGAACTGGCTAATGCGGGCCAATTCCCAAGAGAACATAAAATTCTTAATTAGATAAATCTCATAATGTAAAGAACATAGTCATTGACTAAATTTTCCAGAAACATAACATAGATAAACAATAGCATCTTTTAACAACAGTCTGCTCTCTCTGTGCGGCAGATCAACACAGCAGAATTCTTAAATATTTAACAACTATTGCCTCAGACTTAATGTTAAATTAACTGTAAGAGACCTGGTTATAAGGATTTACCTGCCATGTATCATAAGCTGCATTGAGAAGAAATAGTGGTGTCCTAACACTGGAAATTAAATACTGAGGGAAAAAACACTGAGAATATAATAGAAAAGAAAAAAAGAGGATCAGATGCCACTGTACTGCAAAAATAACAAAACTAGTATTCCATGTGAACATCATGCCAGTTTTCACAGGAAATATCTACTCTCAAGTGACAGTGGTAATAATTACCAAAGTTGGATTGAGGTGACTGGTACAACTCCTAGGAAGGTTCTTTTGCACTCCCTGCAATGCAAAAGTAGATGCCAATTTCTATTTCAGTTTTTTCTTGGTATACATGTATTTTTTGCTAAGCAATTGGAAGAAGTTACTGGTAGAATCCAAACATGAAATTGACACAAATTTTCACATTGAAAAGATGGAGGTCAAACCTAATAACATGGTTATCCATCTACAATGCATTGTCTTTATTATTTTTCTTCCTTTTTATTTATTTATTTATTTTTTCTTTTGGGAGGGGGAGGGGGACGTGAAGTGAAGAGGAAAGCTACAGATAGCAACATAGTCAGTCAACATGAAGCCCTAAGCATGATATTATTGTTGATTGTTCCTTTTCAGTAACAAAGAAACTTAGTTTTGCAATTTAGCGGGGAATTATGCCTAAATCTCTAAGTAACATCTGATTTTTGTTGTGTTGCATATAATTTGTTTAATTGTTTCTAATTTACTTCTTATCAGTACAATATCTGTCGTTGTGTTACTCTTATTATTATTAATTATCATTTATCACTCAGTATTTGGTGAACAAAGAAAATAAAAAATATTTTCCAGCATACAACTAATTTGACATAACCTCTCAATCACTAGTATACTTGTGGTTATTACAGGTATGATGCTTCAGGATTGAGAGAAATGAATATTTGAGTCAATCTTCATGACAGTTTTATTTTTCTGCCAATAGCTCATTGTTCCTTCATATTTCACTCTATCTATTATAAAAAGGAAACAGAACACAACAAAAAGAAAAATAAAATTAAAAGGGAACCTACATGTAAGGAGACAACACCTCTGAACATATTCCTCAAAGTGCGTCTGCCAGATACATCAAGACTGCAATTTCAGACAATTGTCACTAAAAGTATATTCACAAATGAACGTTATTTTTCTATAAACTGAAACAAAGAATAACAAGTTAAAATAGAAGGTTCATGTGATATTTACGCATCAAGGAACAATCCAGCATCACTTAAGCACTTGACTCTGGTAGTTCTGGGAAATAGTTCCCGAAATTCATCACAATGAAGTATAGATGCTAAACCACCAGCAGAACATCCAGATAGAAGAGCCTAAATGAAAGCATAGATGAAGTCAAACAGAATTCAAGCAATTAATTATCTTCATTTTGCCAAATTGTCAGACATAAACCTGTTTGGCATAGCGCATCCCTTGTGACATTAAATCTTCCATAGCAGCTGACCAGATGCGTTGTCCTCTGAAGTACAACCTTGCTGCCTGTGGAGTAAAGATGAAACCAGTATTAATTCAATCACAAATTCAAAGTCATAATCAACATGCACCACCAATGCTAACAGATAATACTTTTGGATAAAAGCTTTAAGGCATCTTGACTTGATTCAACAAATATAACGTAAGGATCAAAAACAAAGAGAGGTGAGAAAAACTTAATAGATATGTCAGGAAACAGTTTAAAAATCTATTAAAAATGCCATACCATAAGTCATAATTACAAAGGGAATATTATAAGGAAAAAAAAAAAAAAANAAAAAAAAAAAAAAGGACAAATTTGGATACTAGAAGAAATGTGTTCTCATTAGGGAGAACACATGCAACATGCAAATGTTTCAAATCCTACTTTACAGAACGAAGAAGTACTTGTATTTTCTCTTACCGCATTTTGACTGTCCCCACTAAATGATGCACCATCACAATAACGAATTTTTACTCTGTTCCAGTTGAAAAAATCTGCAATTATTATCATCCAAAGAAAGAATAATTTAATTTCTACATAAAAATAAAAAGTAACTATCCACAGTTACACACACAACATGTATGAGTACGTGTTTTTAATGAAAAAAAATCTGAAACTATGAGAGTTATAACCAGGATTTTCTTCAGCTTTGTTGCTCAATATCCCAATAAATGGTATCTGCTTTTCCATAAATACTGATGAACCATGGCGAGTTCTCTTACTGTAAATACAATTTCTGATATTTGCACACCAGCCTCCTCCCTGTTGCCAAAAGGTATGCTTAAGTAATTAATTAGGTTCAAACAATCTACGGGAAGTTAAGAGAGAAGGAAAAGGGAAAGACAGCAATTTCTTAATTTGATCTAGACATAAGCACTACCATGGTCCATCATCGCATTAAACCAACAAGTTAATTTAAGATAGACACAAATATAGAACTGGAGAAAGAATGCAGTCCATAAATTTCATTCATTTAAATAAAACTATGTGAATTGACTAAAATAATTGATGCAGATAAAAGGAACTTTTTGAAGCGTATCATTACATCTGACTTCTGGAAGCAGGCTTGATACAAATGAATACATGTTGAGTGTGAAACTGATGGGAATCAGTGTAACAACAAAACAGCTCTACGTCCTATCTTTGCTCAAATTTTTTTTGTCTCACATACCTCCAATTGTATGAGCCAACTGTTTGCTCCTGAACCCCATCCACGATGGAGGTGGTAACCTGGTAAAGATCCATCCAGGCAGACTGCACAAGCATTGCAAGTTATGGTATATGAGCATTCATAATTAGTGTTTGAACTCCATATTTCAATTAAAAGTCAACAATGTAATGCAGAAAGTTTGATCAGATATCATATCTCCAGATCTCAGTTAAAGTAAAAAATGTGACTTGTAGTTGTGTTTAGTATAAGAGAATATATTCTTCATAACTCTAATGGTTATTTGATAGAGTAGGCAAAATGGCACCAGTTAGTATCTTCAAAGCGAAAATACTCATAAGAGGGAGATCAATTATATGCCTTGAAATAAACTACCATAAGAACAAGGTAACCATTAGTGACCCCCATCAATTTGATGGAGCAGATGCTTAAATGACTGTAAAATCAGAAAAAATTACATGCTACGGACAGGGACAGAGTAAATTGCTTCAACAAATTATATTTGCAGGGAGAAATAAATGCATGGGAAACAGATAGAAAGGAAGAAGGAATACCAGCTCCTTTGGCAGCAGCTCCATTAATAAGAGTAAGACCCACCGGCAAAGGTCTGCTGTAGAAAGCACTTCCCTCGACATAATGCATATCTGTCACATTTGCATTCTCGAAACCTTCTACCAATTTGCAAAACACCAATCCCATAAACCCAAACACCCACAGTAGCTTCATGCCTCCTGAACTCAAACTCTTTTTGCACATTTATCGTAGTGCACAGATAAATCACACAGAAAGGAGGGAAGACCAAATGGAGAATAAAAATTGGAGCTTTCCCAGAAGCTTCTACTTGGAGGGAAATAAGTGAAGGAAAGCAAAGTTAATGGAGAACGAGTTGCTTCTCCTGGAAAATACTAAAGGCGATGGAACAGAAAGTTCAGTCGCAAAATCGCAATAAATACCCAAGTTCTACTTGGTAACAAATGTCAGTTAATGCAGCATTAATAACAGGTAACGAAAAACATTGGGGCTCAAGAAAGAGGCAGAAGGAAGAAGGAGCACACTGAGTATAAATGCAAATGAATAGACATACAACTTTACTTGCAAATATCAACAGTAGTTTGAGAGAGCAATGCAGTCACATGAATGGCCTGGGAGCTTCTCTCACCGCTTCTTTAGTGACTAAAATGGCGGTGGGAAAAATGTAGAGGCACAAATGGCAAAAGAAAAGGGTGGTAATAGAGAAAATGGCACCGACATGGCGGGGAGGGAGAGAAGAGTGGGCAGGGCAAGCCAGGACAGAGCTGGACCTCACTTTCACTCTCTCACCACCCACTCCCAGCTGGTTTGGACCCTCCACCCTGTGACCCACCAACTATCTCTATCGCCTGTCCGGTTCCTTTTTGCTTTGCTATATCATATCTATTGCATTGATTGAATAGACGCTAGAGGCCAGAAAAGCACGTATTTCACCTCACCCACCAAAAAAAAGAAAAATACAATTCTTCACCAACCTGATATTTTGCAATTATGGGCTCTTTCGTTTTTTCTCTTTCAGGGAATATCTTGGTTTCTGCATACAAAATTTGTGGACATAGATTCGTTGATACGAGGAGGTGGGTTTTTTAGAAGCATTTTCTCATGAATGAGAACATCATTTTTGTACTTGTAACACTTCCTCCAAACGAGGTAATTGGCCAAGTAAGAGTAGAAAGAAGCCTTTCTTGCTCTTGGTACCCAATGGACGAAGAAACTAGAAAGCCTGGAGAAGGGAGTGGAAAGAGATGGCATGCTTGCAGGAGCTTCCTTGTAGAAAAACTCCATCAGCCTCACAAGTGTAAACATATCAGCAATCCTAGAGATTGCATGGTGGAATGGAAGAAAAAAAACAGAGTAAATTGATTCCATGACTCTGATAATCAAATTCGTGCTTCTCCCTCAGTCTTCACCTGTGAGGACGCGGCCAACCCCCAATTCTTAGTAAATGTGTTATTCCACTTGAGAGACCAATAAACTATCTTCCCCAAAATTGGTATAAAACAAAAGCAAAGTCTCTCGACGGCTAAATGGCTGAACAATCTAACGAAGGCAAAGTATTCTCAACTTGAACCAATAAACAAAAGCTTTTATTTTTTTTAATTAACAATTTTTAATTACTGTTTACACTGACAGCAAATCAAATTTAAACTCTTTTTTTTTTTTTCGCCTTTTTATGTGAACATAAATTGTTATACTTGAAGTGGCAACTTTGCTATCATGGTTGTTATTTTCTGTAAATAAACTCTAATTACACGACCACTTGATGGGTTCCCTTGTTCATGAGAAACAAATTGAACTACTTAAATGCAATATTCTTTAATTTATCTCACTAAGAAAGTGCTGTCAAAAGTGGTATTCTAAATGGATAAAAGGTTTAATTCGCACAAACTGAGAAGTTTATGACACCTTTTTTAAAATTGAGGTGATTTTTCGTAGATGAGCTAAAGTTGAAGAAAGCTTTGTATAATTTTTTTTTTATATTTAATAAAAAAAATGCACTATTCATTAACTTTTTTTTTTATTCATTAACTTGAGTTATTAATTTATATTATATAACTAGTTTTTCTCTTAAATGCACTTAGTCAATTTTAGTAATGCATCCTTAAAATCACTTTAAAAAGAATTTAGTCTTAATGTATGAAAATTGACACTCTTACGATTGACCCAAAAACAATTCTACACATACATAGTAATTGTTGAACGAAATGTATTTCGTATCAAAGGTGGGATTTGTAGGAGAATGATTTACTACAGTTTTTGTGTAGCCTAAATTTCAGTAGACAAAAAAAAAAAAGGTTATTTGTACTACATTATCATTACTAAAACAAAAAAGGAGGAGGCAGAGATCATGAATGCCTTTATTTTATGACAAAATCTTCGTTTCTCTGCCTTTCTTTGGGGCTTTGATAACTTGGGCCAAGACAATACTGAAGGAATGGTCACTAGGAACTCTCCTTTCTTTCTTCATTCAGGGGAATTTCAGTGTATCTTGACGCAAAACTTGTAGACATAGTTTCATCCACACGATGAGCTGGGTCTTTGAGTAGTATCTCCTCATCAATGGGAGCATCATCCTTGTACTTGTACCACTTGGCCCAATACACATAATTGAGAAAGTTGAGCACACTGAGTATGGCCAAGAACCAGTAGAAGAGCTCAATATGGTTCTTATTCATGTCAAGCCCTTCCAACCATCCCTTCTTGCTCTTGGCAAGCTTACCAGTTACTGAATTGATGAGCTCAACGAAAGCGGTGTTCAAGTAATAGCCAATGGACAAAGAAAGCCATGAGAGTGAAGTGGAAAGAGATCTCATGCCTGCAGGAGCTTCCTTGTAGAAAAATTCCAATAGTCCCACAAGTGTGAACATATCAGCAATCCCAAAGATTGCATACTGGAATGAAAGCCAAAAGAGGCTGATACGGTGATTGTGATTGTTGAATGCATGCTTCCTCTTCACCTCTATGACCCCTGCTATGGCCATTGAGATTACAGAGAGGACAAGGCCAACTCCAACTCTTTGTAGGTGTGTTATTCCATTGGGGTCGCCAGTAATCTTGCGCATTAGTGGTACGAAAGTAAATTCGTAGACTGGGATTAGAAGGGACATGAATACAAGAGGAATCACAGGAATTGAGGCTGCTGGGACCTCTAAATGGCCAAGGTATGGGTTCATGAGGGTTCCTTGTTGGACAGACACGGTTTGCAATTGGGCCAAACATGTGTTCATAATGATGGTACTTAATAGAATAGGCATCATCCTTGTCAGGATCTTCACTTCTTCCACTTGGGTCACTGTGCACACCCTCCATTTCTTTGCATCTGTGCCTTTAGTTACAACAGCTGCCTTGTCTAGTACCCTGCTCAGGCATAAGAATTATAAGAATTTCGAGTTCTATCATAAATGTGTATGCAAGATTTCTATAGTTTTGGATATCTCATGTATATTTTTTTGAATGATTTTTAGTTCTTATACCAAATATAAGGTTCTTGAAATTCCAAGTATTTGATAGAGAGATAAAATTGTGAGCATACCACAAAAATTATAAATAGTCATAAGGAGGAACGCTACCTGAATTGGTTAGTGTGAGGGATGAGGTTTTCCTTTGAAGCAGAACCAAGATCTCGTATTTCATATAACTCATCTGATTTCTCGGGTACTTCCACCTTCCAATTCTTAACTGTGACCACAAGCACCTGCAACAATCATTCCAAATGAACACTATATGGAATTAACTAACTAATACAATCAATGAAACTTGGAGGGGAAAATTAATGGGGAGAGACCTCTAAAACGCTCAACAATGCGCTTTCTCCTGGCACTCGAACACGATAGAATGGCTTTCCCAAGGCAATGAAAATAAGAGCAGCACCAGAACAAGACATAGATATGATAAAACCTTTGTCCCATCCTTTTTCTGTGCTCACATAAACAACAAAGGTGACCCCTATGGAAGCCCCAATTGTAGTATTAAGCAAAAGCCAATTGAAGTAGCTGGCTATGTGTTTGCGTTCTTCTGGATTCTTGTACTCAAATTGATCAGCTCCTAATGCAGGCACAGACCCTCTCATTCCACCACCCCCAAGTGCCAACAAGTATATTGAGGTGTAAAGCAGCAAAGCCTTTGCGCCCTGCACACAATCTGACTTTCCACAAGCCGTAGGCTGAAGTTTCTCGTAATGGGATTGAATCACAAGTAACACATACCCCTGCAATTCAAAGATATACACTTGATTAAGGGAGAAAAAAAAAACATTACTTTTACTATTATTTCCCTCTAATAAATACAAACAGTTAATTCATTGCATTTTTGTTTCTTTCTTATTTTTCTGAGAAACATCCTCCAAGAAGAAGCACAAGAACAACTAATTCACTGTCTGGACTCATGCTTGTTCCCTTGCAAATCTTGGTTCTTCTTTTCTAGGCATAAGAATGTTGGTATTTTAGTCACATTTTTGAAGAACATGACTGCAACTTATTCAACAAGTCACATTTTTGTGCTAACTCATTTCTCGTTTCTGCAGTCATATTTTTTGGTAATGCAGTATATTGAATAAATGCAATTTAGGATGAAAAAATTCTATGAATTCTACTCTAAAGCATATTTTACCTCATTCCGTTCGAGGGTTGAATATCAATGCAATGCTTGTTAATTGTTAAGCTTGTTATTTGTTACTGAATAAATAGTATACTTTACCAACAACTGAATAACGCCAAAGAGTATGCAAGTGTTGAGGCGATTCATATAGCTATCAGAGATGAACCCTCCAACGATGGTGAGCAAGAAAGCAGTACCCAAGAAGTTGGTTGTGGTGGTTGCAGAACCAGAGAGGTCAAAATGCATGACGTACGAGAAATACAACACCATACTTGCCATGTTAGCCACAAAGCCTATGTTATCTAGAAACACCCATACTGCGATAAAAACAGTGAATTTGGCTTAGTTAGAGAGAGTATTATTCCATTCTTTCAAATTTAAAACCACAATGATGCAGAGGAACATAGTGTACCCACCAAAGATGAAATACGTAGCTTTAAATCCCCCTAGCCTTTGTTTCTTCACAGATTGGTACTCGACATCTTTAACATCAACCTCATCCTGCAATCCCTATATTTTTAAAACAAGGCGTTTAGACAGATCATTAACACTTTCAAAAGAGCTAATTTTTATTAGGGGACAAAATTTGAGTTAATGCAAGTAAAATCATGTTTGAACCATATGCAGATATAAAAGGGGAAAAGAGGATCATAAGTTAGATGATAATTATGTGTGTGAATGGGATTCTCTCTTGGCAGTTCAGCTAAGCAATGATAATGGCTATATAAACGTGGATCAAACATAAAATGAGCAGCCCTTTTACAATTGTAAACCAGAACACTGCAGTGTAGTGTAGAGGGGATTACCATGGCTGAAACCCAAAAGAGGTAGTAACCTCTAGGAGAGGAGATTGAGAAACAAAATTAAGGAGGGGCTTGCTGAGAGTGTTGCTTTGTAGTTTGTAGAGGAAATGGAGAAGTGTACTTATAATCATTAACTGATTACTCAGTTGTATGATGCATATTATGAATTTAACGCCAGAGCCCCCAGTGATTGGAAGATTCCAAACTGCATAAGCCAAGTGACCGGCTGCTACAAATTCTATATTGAAACAAGGATGATTAAAGAGATACGCAAATATTAGATGATTGAGTGCACTTTGCAACTATAAAGATAGGCTATAGATGACAAAATGCTGTGTTAACTTTATAGGTGAAGCCAAATACAAGTGATCAAGTGGAGAGCAATTCCCAAAGTAATCCAAATCAGTTACTTCTTCAATCTATCAATATGATGGGTGTTTGTTTGAGAAATTTGGCTCCCATGAACACTATACAACAATAGATACCAAAGTGTAATTGACAAATTGGTAATCAAAATTGACATGAGATAAACGTTATTATCTAAGTTTCCATCATACTTGAAGAAGAGCGGATATTCCAATCTCTTCCCCACCAACCATGGATACTCCAACTCTTTATTTATTTTTATTTTTTTTTCCCTTCGAAAGGAATTAATTCCACCAAATAATTTTACCATGCCTATGATCTTAATTCATAGATCTATTCCCTCCCAAACTGAACTCCCATCAACATTTGAAACTTCGAGAAAATCCATTGAGTACAACATTTTTTTCTGCTAATAATCACTACATATTAAATGTCTAGTTAGATAGATTTTCGTGTGGCTAGCAAACTTCATTTTGAAACAGTTGAGAAATATCAGAAGAGCACTTTCTCACTAAGTGCAGCATCCAACCACCAAAATAAAAGTCTCTTCAGAACGGAATATTTCACATTATAAAACTTGACATTAAAACTGGTTACAGCTCTCACCAGTCACCTTGTTAACATGCTCTCTACAATGAAAGAATAATATTCCCATGATACCAAGTTCTACTAAAAAAATAACTGCAATACTTTTGACAAAAAAAAAAAAAATAAAAAAAAATAAAAAAAATAAAAAAAAAAAAAAAACTAAATCTTCACCAACCAATTAAGTATAGGCCTAAATTTGACATGAGAATCGCATCTTGCATCACGGGGTGTCTTGTGAAAACAAGAACAATTTATAATAAAAAATAATAATAAAACATTTTAGTGGTTAACACAATTTTAGCAGCAAGACATAAACTCGTGTCAGTGCCATGGAGGAAATAAAATACAAAATGGAGTTCATGAAATCTATTTCCTCGCGTCTTTGACGGTAGTAGTACAAATAACTGAAGTGAAAAAAATATTGCAGACACATATAACTGTTATTTCACTTTCATTAAGGATCCAAATTAAGGTAAAGCTGCAAGAATCATATACACATGGATAAAAAAATATGATCTTATCTAGTTTCAAACTCTCCTCTCAACCCAAAAGAAAACAAACAATGACGCATAACTAAACAAAACAAAAGAAATATCAACGCTTTTCTATTTGAGTTACAATTAAAAAAGAAAGCAGACTAAAAACATAGAGCTATCAGAGTTACAATTAGCCCAAAGAGTATGCAAAAGTGTTGAGGCGATTCATACCGCTATCAGAGTTATGAGGAAGAATTAGACAATATTTTAAACATAAAATAATAGGTCCAATTTTTAGCAACTTTAAAGATTACTTTCATTGGATTAGGAGTCGTCACAGCCAATAATTTTCCTATGACAATTGTGTTACCTTAACAGGGACAAGGCAGATCAACACATACAGTTTTTTTTTTTTTTTTTTTTCTGTTTCTCCCCAAGTTTAAGTTAAATCATGAACTTTCTGTAAACACTCTAACGTAATGAAGCCAATAGCTAAGTGAAAAAACACCTCAAGTAAGATTCTGAATTATGTTTCTGTACACGAGGTTGTAGCCACGTAACAGCTGAGAAACCTAAAACTCAGTTCATGATCTTTTGGTCACCCAAGATGGCCAGGCAATGAGGTAGAGCAATTCTTTGAACATATAAGAAACAAGAAATCCATTACAAAGTTGAGGCCTTTTTTTGCCTATTCACCTTAAATAAGCTAGAAAGAAGTTAAAGCTAGTAGCTAAATAAACAACATCATAGGGAATAGGATGATGTTTATTGCAAATAAGAAACTGGAGTTGGCCACCCTGGCAGCGCAAGTAAAAGCATTTGTGTTTGTGCATAAGAAGGGGAATTCAGGACTTCCTCAAACTTATCAGTCCGCAGGTTGCCAACCAAAAAGCAGTGAGCAAATTGGAAAAATACAATATCGGCATTATATGGATGGAAACCTCGTACTTGCAAATGAGGAAGGTATGAATCCAGCAGTGGTGAAGGCAAATGCTTCCTGCGCAATAATTGCCAACTAGATTCTTGCTCTTTCAGTTCCCAAATCGAAACTGTAAGAACAGCATCACTATATGAGACTTGAGATATTCGCAAATTCCCACACGAGTGTCCAATGTGTCCTGAAGCAAATATATCATTTGAGTCTGTAGGATAATCAAGGGTGCAGCATTGATAGTTGAAAGGATCGTACACTAGAATACTCTCTTCACCCATGAAATACAAGCTACCTCTATAGTCAGTGACCTTATCCAAAAAGTCGGGATTTTTTCTAAATCCAGTAGCTGGTTTAAAGCCCTTTGGGCAGGACACAAGTAATGTACACCATTGCCCTGTCTCAGATGAGAAAACCTCCACTTCGAACTCAAACTTTCTTTGAGGATAGCAAACCATAATCATTACCCTGAACCTGCAATGAAAATTGAGAGTGATATTCTCTGCTTCTGCTTCTACATGATAATGTGGTTCACATACAAAGCCCGCCAACAGATCAACAACACCATAAACTGAACTAGTGAACATGGTCGGACATGCAGGGAGCTGGATCCAAACCTTGGTAAGTGGGTTGCAAACGTAGTAATCAGCGTAAGTGGCCTCCCGAGAATTTGTGCAGAGAAACAAGCCGTTGGAGCATCCAATGATACTGCCCAACCAATAGGATCTTCCAATTTGATTTTCCCATTGGGGATCAAATGCAGGGCCCAGGAAACTCAAAGACAATTGCTTTTCAGGAGCAGAAAGTTCTAAATTTGAGATGTGGTTCTGGAAAAGGACAAGGAGCTTATGCTTAGAAAGAAAAGTTAAAGACCATTGCTTCTCGTGGTCATTTTCCTGCAGCTGTTGTAAAAGAGCATAGTGGCGATGGATGAATCTGCGATGGAAATTAGGTTCGGAAATCAAATTGCACCAGCGCTTCGAGACGCACATGCATCGAATAGCGGATTTGCAAGGAAGACGAACAAAAATCTCCACCAACAAATCATCTAAGAGCCCATTGATATTCAACGAAATTGAAGCTGACATAGCAATCGCCATACCGATTAAACAAAGGCCAGAATGTGCAGCTTCTTCAACATCACCGCAGAGAGGATTTATTTAAGATTATATATCAGTGTAGAGATTGGAAATGGGAATTAGGGTTTCTTCCACTTTCCCTTATCTTACTTATCGGGATTGGCATCTCGTCTTTATCAACTCATTTTCCCGCTATTTTCGATAGTGGGGTGAACGGGATGAAGACTCAAGAGTAGTCTACGGAAACGGCTCCATTTTTATGCGATCAAACCATATACTATATATATAAACAAAACTACGCCGTTTTATTGTCTCATGGAGATGATGATGGTGATAAGAATAATATTATAATAGGAATTCTATGATACTACATATATATATTATATTACACTGACGTAGTAAGTATACATAATTTTTATATTTTATTTGATATAAAATTAATTTATCTTATTTTCTCAAACAAACTTAAAAACAGTTAATTTATACACATGTCATTCATATATTAGTTATTCTTATATAGTATATAGCATACAACAAACTATCTAAAAAAAAACCTTCATATTATAATCATTTCATACTTTGTGACACTGATAAAAATAACATAAAATAAACTTAACTACATACAATTACACTTTTGTTTGTATGTGAAGATACTACTAACTAAGTAATGTGAAAAACGGTGCAAAACTACTAGCGTTCCACAATTATTTCTCAACCATTAACAATTTTATTAGTGATGGATCAAATAGGATTTTAGTTAAAGAAAAATTATGTCAATAAAATCGTATTGAATGTTGAAAAATGAGAAATTGTGATTATTAGGGTTTTTTTTTCCCTTTTCGAGGTGGATGTATGAAATTCTTAACGCGTTCAGTGGAGTTCAATTCCTCTAATTTCTTCCATTATTTCCTAGGAATTTGTAAATGCAATCCTTGAAACTATTGAGCTTAATAAACGATTATTATTTTTATCTTTTGAAGCCCATCCTCAAGCATTGGAAGCAGTTTTATTGTTCATTACACAGTTTCTTTTATATACGATGAACCACGTAGAAGTGCTGATCACTTTCATTTCTAAGTTCTATAGATTAAGTACATAGTTCCATAACAATATTTTACTAGTTACACAATAATCTCATTAGGTTGCAACCTATAATACAAACGTTGGTACCTTAAAATATGATATTTGATGACGTATTACAATATCATCTCTACGCTTATTTATTAGTAATTGTAGATATTTTAGGCCCATATTCAAAGACTCATTTCTCCAAATGCCTAATCCATTATTACCATCAACATATTACCATCCTACCCTTTAGTACACCTTATAAATAACATCTTCATTATAGATAGAAGACTTTTGGACCCATCTCTAATTTAATATCCTTTTAGCTCGAACCAACTTAGTTTAACCATTAGAACCTAAGTATCCGAACCCAACCGATTTGTTCTTTTTATCTGTGTAGTTCAAATCTCAGGCCTCAAGACCCACCCGACCTCAAGATCTACTCGACCTCCAGCTCAACTCAAGCAATGTCAGTAACAAAAAGAAATTTGTAAATGTGCGTACCAACTTGGTTCCCTTGGCATTTGTAAATGTATTGCAAATGCTACTTCTTGGTGTCATTAAAGTAAGTTATTTTTCTACATAACACCGAGAAAAAACCAGTACCAATATGTCTCTACATGTTTTGGCATTTGGAAAAAGTTTTATTGAAACATGATAAAGAAAAAATTCAATTGGACATAATAAATATTTTCATTAATATCACCAAATTGGGTAGAGAACAAAATTGGATATATCAGGGGCCAAATCCATAAGCCCCCACATGCTTGACCTAGATGCCTATGAAATGAATCAACAATACAGTGCTATATCACATAAAAAGAGGGGAAAAAAAAAAAAAAAAANAAAAAAAAAAAAAACAATACAGTGCTATAAAAGCTTAATCCAGCCTAAATTTCTATTGTGGATCATCCTTCAGTTACCAAAATAGAAAATTGAGGCCAAACACGTTAAGAGATCTGTAAGGATAACAGCAGCTACATCGAAAACAAACTTGGGAGCAAATAAACCCCAGACCTGCAAAAATATTAAGCATTGAATACAGTGGACTGGAGTAGCATCAAATATGCAGAATGAGGTAGATTAAAATTATGTAAGTAAAAGATAGGCTTACCATCAAGTGCCGCCTTTGAACTGTGACGCATAATATTGTAAAAGTCAATGTGATAGCTGTTATGAATCCATACATTATATACGCCTAAATAAACATTGAAGAATAAGCATTGGGTGAATAAGCAAAACATTGAATAACCAAACTAACAGACGTCCTTAAAAGTAAAGGGAACTCACTCGAGATAATTGCAAGAAAAGAAAATGTTTTCCATGATTAGCCTGATACTTATTTGCCACAAGAAACGGGAGTCCAAGTACTGGAAGGATGATGGAAAAACCAAATGTGTCAATTGCAAGGAGGATTGCTTGGCGAAAGAGCATAAATTCTTCAAACCTGAAAATCAAGAGATGTGAAAACCCATTTAAAAGTCAATCATTGATCGTTTCAACAGAGAAATTTAGAATTGGCCTCAATGTATGTTTCATTTGTTTAACTTTTGTAGTAGATAAATAATTGACTTGGCTTCCACTAGCATCTGAAACGGTGATATATACTCTTTAAACGGTGAAAACCCATTTAAAAGTCAATCATTGATCATTTCAACAGAGAAATTTAGTACTGGCCTCGCTGTATGATTCATTTGTTTAACTTTTGTAATAGATAAATAATTGACTCGGCTTCCACTAGCATCTGAAACGGTGATATATACTCTTTAAAGCTAGAAACTAAGCATATAATCCATGATTTACCCTATAAATGCAGCACCATAGTGGAGACCATCAAAAGCACACCTGAAAACAAAATTGCAAGATTTATCATATGTGACACCAATAGAATGCATTAAATTGTGAATAAGTAATACACACTTAATGCAGGACCAAAAAAGTTGCAAAACTACACACACAGTCTTCCATTAAAAGCTAAAATAAAATATACAGTAACCTCAGAGACAAAGAAGCAACATACCAGTGACCACTGCAGAAAAACAGACACACAGCTAATAGGCTCCACTGCATCACTGGAAAAGGACCAACTATCAAACTTCCGCCAGGTCCATCCTTAGCACCCCCTTCTATATTGTCCAATCTCATAATGCAATAACCTGAAAGGTAGATGCACATAAAAATCAAATTTCTTCACAAAAGGGCATGTGGCTTTAAGTTCATGAAATAACCACTGAAGACAACATCATCACAAGTTAGCTTACACCAGGATCATGGATAAAACACTTACAAATATAAGCTTGCAGAATTAAACAGCAAGATTCAGCAATTTAATACAATATAGAAGGACAAAAAGAAAGAAAAAGCACCTCCAATTATGGCTGCAAAAGCAATAATGGGACCTTGTTTCCCAGAGAGAAGAATGATTGTTGAACTCCATGCAGATAATATGGTCATTGTTTTTATGAGTAAGGTTTTTTTGTCATTTAAACAGTTATCATTGTATAATTGATCAAATGACAGCACTGACAACTGCCCCAAAGCTATAGCATAAATTATTCTAGGAATATAATTTCTTCCAATGCTTTCAGGCACCAGTGCCACACCAAATCTATTACTGTCTGCAACCCAATGCACTATTATCAGCATATAACTCAAGATGGTACCCAGTACGACGCACTTCCAAGACCACTTAAAGGAGGTGCCACTGGTGACCTTGCAAAGCCAGAATGCCAACAGGATCAGAACTAGCATTGGCACAACTTCTGAAACATACTCCCACACAGGAAACCCTGAAGCAATGTTGAGAATCCATGAAGTGTACTCTTTCATAAAAGCAGATGTGGCAGCCTGCTTTGACAGCCCAACTTCAATGGCAAATCTGCAAAAGGTGCTCAAGAGAAGGAACCCAACACTCTGCAGAATGAACATAAATAGAAGTACATAACTTAGATGTTCAAGAACCTTTTCAGAAACTCAATAGAGCTTCTCTAGGAATATATGCCTTGGCATGTAACAAAGTTCACAAACTAATCAGCCATTAAAACACAGGAGAAGAAAAACCTAGATGAAATACATACTTCTATTAGTAGCTTCTCCTTCGTGACTGAATAATGTAATGTCACAATCCCAGAAGTGGCCAAAAGAAAATTTGCTACTTTTCCTTCTTCCACTAGCAACACAGTTCAAGCCAAAAAACAAAATAAATATGAATTACATATGTTCAGTAGAATTTAGGTGAAATGTGTGAAACTGTCAATATTCAGAGGCTCCACACTTACAAATGTAACTGTTTGAAAGAAAGCTGAATCCACGTAATGCCAGTAAAAAGAATGCAAAACTTGAGACAGAGAAAATCCCAGAGACTCCAGATGGAAAGGACATACCAAGCTGCTTGTTCACCCTTATAATGGCAAGAACTTGAAAAATAAGGGATACTAACATGACCCCAATACCAATTCCCATCATGTTTAAATCAAACTCAGTCCATTTGAAGCGAGCAAGCTCGGCGACTCTTGCTAGGAAATTAAAGTATGCATCAATTTGCCTCTTAAGCTCAAATACTACTGTATCACTGCCATTGTTTCTATCTAACAGTAACTTTTTGGTGGAGTGCAACCAATTCTTCTCTGCTTCGGCATAAATACTTTCTATTTGGGATAAGTCATCATAGGAAAATCCAACAGCTGATGTAGCTGAATAAACATCTATATATCTCTTCACCTAAACAAGAATAAGTGCCTCATTAAAATGATTAAAAGAGAAAGGAGAAAAGGAGAGAATATATATACCAATCTAAAACCAATCTTTTGACGGCTTATATCATTTTTGGAATTAACATAATTAAACACCCAGAAAGTGAAGGTTGTAAACCAAGAGTGTATCCTTGTAACATAATGAATCTATCGGGAAGCCAAGGAAAAAAATGAGCGTAACAATGTTAATTAAATTACAGATAAATTGTACAAAAAATGTATACTTTTATCCAGGAGTGCTTCTAATGCTTTAATATGAGAAAGACAATTTGAGGTACGTTTGAACCATTTCAGGACATCATTACATGATGGAATCAACAGTCCAAGGAATTGAGCAGCATTGTAGTATCAAACCCCAATAACTAATACTTTTTAAAAGTAAGCACAGGGTTCAAAATGACACTTTGTTAATGAAACTAAGTAGGAAATAAGAGATGCTACTGAACTTTGAAGACAACAAAATATCTCCAAGGAGAGACACAAGCAAAAACTGTAGCCAAGACAGAGAAGTAATAGAACTTTTGAGGTTCATTGTCCTTCAAAGTGCTTTGCCAAAAAATTCTTTCTATAAGCAAGCAGAAACATCTGTTCAAAGTCCTTTTCCTAACTTTATAACCAAATCTATACTACTAAGTAGTAAAATAGAATAGGTGAAAAATTAATCTTTAACCTAATATTCAAAATAATACCTGCCAAGAATTGATGCAGAGTGCATTAGCATAATTCTGCATCCAGATATCTGATTCTGACGGCTTTTGGGAGCCTTCCAAATTCCACCTACCAGCTCCTACAGCATATAGTTCAGGATTGATGCGACCAATGCTGAGGGGGGGAAAAGTCAGAAACTTCTAGAACAATGTGAATACATGATGACATAAGAAAATGCAAAATCAGACATCAACAGAAAACCTTCAACATTTAAAGGGTACAAGGACGTCAGTGGTTGGCTAAGGTGGAAGAGAAATCGGCATAAAGTAAAATGAAATAATCACATGAAACTCTAGCAAAGGGAAATGAATAACTGAGCAAATATCTCCAGTAAAAGATTTGGTTTATATTGAGACAACAAACTGAAGAGAGTAGACTGAATATTTAACTGATGGACACGGTTTAGCCCTAGAAAACTGGAAATTTATGTATAGATGAGATTATTATTATTATTATTTTGCACAGCAGATTGCTGAACCTTGTTGCAGGAATAGTTCAGGTGCATCATTTCATGCATCACACGTTCTAATATTTCTATCTAGAAATTCATTTGATTACTTAAAAGTTAAACTTTCCAAAGTCCTCTAGCAGCTCTGAATCGTTGCTGGAGGCTCACATAGCGCTATTCTTAGGCACAATTTCTCCATTGAACTACAAATATATTCATCTTCATTAATTTTATTCTCTTTCTTATCTCTGTTTTTTTCCAAAAGCAATCTCCCTTCACCTCTCATTGGTTTTCTGTCAGCATCAAACAAAACTCAAACAAATACATTCAAGCAATAACTACCCTATGCACTTGCAAAATACCAAATCTATAGTTCTGAGGCCAAAATATCCTGGAAAACAGAAAGTGAGAGGAAAACAAAGAAAGTTACACCAGTCAATACAAGCCAATCAATTACACAGGTATACAAATACAGATGAAAATAACACAATACTATCATTGACAGAATGCTTATACTGCACCTTCCAAAAGGGAAAGGTATACCAAGCAATGCGGACATTGTCACTGCAAAGTCAAGCTGCAAAAGATGACTCGGATAGATACCGGTCAGATTATATTAAAATTGTGTAAAAGATGTTCATAAAAGCCACTACATAAAAGTAGATTTTCTGACCTGTTGCATGGAGCTGGTACAGACATTCTTCCCATCCTAATATGGAAACAAAAAAAAAGATAGACAATTCACCAAGGAAATATAAAAAAAATCTAAGCATAGAATATAAAAATCTAACTCAATCATGTCCTTTGGATTTAGAATAGAGTAAAGGCATCACACTTGCGATTAGGGGTTTGATGGTTATATTCATGAAGTTAGATATATCATGCAAATAGATATGAATTTAATGTTTAATCTTTGCAGTGGCACCTTCCATCATTTCTTTATTCACAATTATACATGATTCTTCCGTCCTCAATTTTTACATTATGGCTTTTATGAACGCTAAGGGGGTAAGGGAACATACGCCAGAGGAAGTAAAGTAGTAAAAATTGTAGGAGAAAGATGACAAAGGATCGTGGTGACACCAGCATTTTATACATGTTGAAAGAGAGTGTAAGTACCAAATCTGCTTGACAAGAAGAAGTATCAAATTCTGATGGTATGGATGATGGAGGCTTCTTAAAACTCATTGCAAAAATGGCAGTCTCCACCTGCAAGACATCACCACAGAACTCTTAAATAAAATTATAACAAAAAAAACACTAANGGGTAAGAGAACATACGCCAGAGGAAGTAAAGTAGTAAATATTGTAGGAGAAAGATGACAAAGAATCGTGGTGACACCAGCATTTTATACATGTTGAAAGAGAGTGTAAGTACCAAATCTACTTGACAAGAAGAAGTATCAAATTCTGATGGTATGGATGATGGAGGCTTCTTAAAACTCATTGCAAAAATGGCAGTCTCCACCTGCAAGACATCACCACAGAACTCTTAAATAAAATTATAACAAAAAAAACACTAATGAAGAAAAACATGTAGACAGACACTGTATATGTGTATAACACACCTCTTCAGCACTCCCACCACCATGATCACCATTTAGGGTTTGCCCATGGTCACCCATTACCACAAGCAAAGTATTCTCATGTAAGCCTCCAGGTCCAGATTGACTTTCCAGAACTTCAATTACTCTCTGAATCAAAAAACTAAGTAAGTCTGTTTTTTAACCAGACATGGGAAACATCAAAGGTCGAACCAACTAAAATTGATTTCAAGCAAGACGACACAATACAACCACCATAAAACTTGACAGTCCATGTCTTCTGTATGTTAGGAATTAAAGAAATTTATCAACATTTGATTTAAAATAAAGAAAATTTAAGTCTATAAAACATTAATAACTAAGATTTTTACAACAACATAGGAAATTAATGGAAAAAATAATTATCATCAGAAACCCCTATACATTCCAAAAATCCAAGGTGCAAGGAATAATAACATCTAAAGCCGAAATTATAGTTGCAAGTAAAAACTCTCTCATGTAGTAAGTAACATATAAATAAAAAATTGTAAGATAGCATAGATGACGAAATCTTGATTGGCTAACTGAAGCAACATACACAAACTTGAAAACGATCACTAATTATAATTAACACAAAAAGTGCCAATCAGTAAGTCAAAAAGGGAAGGAAAACCATGTAAGCTAGGAGAGATTATTCAGTACACTAGATGGATGTACATTGCAAGACACAAGAATAAAAGGACACACTTGTAGGGCCAACTTTTTGTGTCTTGCAGTGAACGCACACTAGTAGTACCTAATAATTTCTTGTAAGCTAGACCACAAATACATAAGCTAGTTTAGTGTAACTACGAAGGCATGGGTTGTAACTTACCTCTAAAATGTTATTGTATTGCTCCAACTTTTCTATCATTGGAATAGAATCAACACCAAATATATGTCCAGCATGATCCTAAACCATGCAGAAAAACCAGACAGAACATGGTGAAAATTACTTATCCTCATACAGAAAGTTAAATGCTATATGCCTTATCATGCTATGACTCTCTTAAAAAATAAAGGATATCAATCATACCACTCCAAGAAAATGTGAGATAAGAACATCCCAATCTTCTTCGTATAAGGATGGAAATAAATGGTCAATGCATCCATTATCAACCTGGAGGATAACCAGCATAATGTTTTAGCCATTAAAATGACGACCCAAAACAAAAAGATAGTCATTGAAATGTTTAATAAACCACAACTTGTGTAACTTTTGAATTGTAAAAATTAAAAAGTTACTTTGAAGTAACATACTGTATCAAGATCTTTAACATTAAAAGATGGGTATGGATATGATCTTTCAAAATGATGAGGAAACAGCTGTGTCCATGTATCATCCCCCATCATTACAACTTTCTTCCCATTTTGAACCAACTGGAAGCAAACATATAAATTCAGATATAATGCCTCAAAGGTGATTTGAATTCAGAAATTTAAAACCAAGAACCTTTTTTCATCTGCAAGTAAAGAGATTACAAACAATAAGTACAACAAGTAAGAGGATAGAACCCCTGCCTGATTAATTAGGTTGTCTTCCACAATTGCTGGTGCACCAAAGCTATTTCCAACATCTACAAAAGTTGGAAGTCCACCAGTTGTCAAGCCCTATTATAAAGGAGGGGGAAGAAAGCCATGAATTTAAATATGAAACATATAATCTTACTTATTCACTGCTGGAGATCCAAAAAAAAAAAAAAAATCTGATAAAATTGATTGCCAGTAAGATTATATAATGGGGATGGGAATGAGGAGACATTTCATTAGAACAATTTCCTGGATTTAACAAAAGGGTTCATATGATCTTTAAAGTAGCTGCATATATAAACTCATGCTCATACCAACACAAAGAGATGGCAAGAAAAACTTTACTATATGGCAAATTATGTTGACACTTGGCATCAATGGCAATATAAACAAAAGGGTTCATATGATCTTTAAATTAGCTGCATGATATAAACTCATGTCTCATACCAACACAAAGAGATGGCAATAAAAACTTTACTATATGGAAAATTATGTTGACACTCGGCATCCAGGGGTGGAGCCTTATTGCTCATTGGGGTGGCAACAGCACCCCCCCTAAAAATTTTTTAAAACAAAAAAAATTCCTTTGATTTTTAATTTTTTTTCAAAAATTATAAAAATTCCATATACATCCTTAGTAATTATATTTTAGCCCCTCCAAAAAATTTATGCTAGTTCCACCTCCGTTGGCATCAATGGCAAGGTACAATGTATGACCCAAAACTGATATACAATAGAAGAATAACAAATATTGAATTGCAGCAACATAGTTCAAAGTAATCAAGTTAAGGAAAAGGTCACAATTTTCATCATAATCTCTTGAATGCATTTTACTGAACTGCTTAAAGAAGAAAGCAACGGATTTCACCTTCAACCGCTGCAGGCTTGTTGTAGGTGGATCAGCAATGGCTTTAAAAATCCTAGCAGATGATCCATGTCTAGATGCCACCTCTTTCAAAATTTGAAACCTATCCATCCATGGTTTTGATTCTGTGACATATAATGAACTTAATCTAATGTTGCAATTTAATTTCACCTCAAAAATTTGTAATAAGCTCTAAATTGAAGTAGCAGACTTCATGTGCAAACAATATTTAACTGAAAAAACCAAAAAAAAACGTGGTATAGATTAATTGTATTTTTGCAGTTTACATGCTAAGCCTTCATTCATTACCCTTTTCTCATAAGACCCCTCCACAGTTGCATCACTCACAAAAAGCAATACTTGGGTATAACTACAACAATACTTGACATCAGTGACCTGCATATACGCATGCATGCAGACCTCGACTATGTATGGTCATGCCATAAGTAAATTAAAGTTGAGGAAGAAATGAATACTGAGCACTGAGGAAATAAGATAGCTGACCTTTAAAGAATGTACTGGGAGCAACAAAATCAAACCTGAGAGGCAAATAACAAGGTAAAAAAAGTGAGATCAAATGCACCCATCATAAAAATAAAAAAAATATATATCAACCCAGAAACAAAAATGCAACAAAGGAGGTCACTGAAACTGATGAAGAAAGAAGATACCTGAGTGCATCAAGAACAATAATGACCAGGCGATTTATAGCGGGTTTGGTCCAACAAGACCCATCTGAAGTGTTGGTGGGGCGATCAAAATCATCAGAGGAATAAGAACGAGGAGTGGTGTAAGAAGAAAGACAAAAAGACTGAGAAATATCAGAGCAATGGCTGTAATTAGGAAGCTCCGTTCGAGTCAGCAGAAAGCCTCTGGTGAATATCAAAACGCCTACGACGTGAAGCATCAGCGTCACCCACAACGGCCATGTGTATTCCCACCTTCCACTCCCGCCCTTCCGCCTTGCCGCCCCCATCTCTGCTTCGACAGAGGAGCACCTCCACAAGGCAGAGTGAAGAAGAAAGAGCCAAGGTTCCTACAACAGTTGTCGTCTTAGTCCTTAGCTTTCCTTAGCTGAATCTCTCGTACGACAAGTCGTTTCCAATTTCCAACGACGTCGTATTGCGGTCATCGTCATGGTCATGGAGTGGATCAGCGGAGACACGAAGAAACGCAAAAGAAACGTCTTGAACTTTCTATGCATTAATTACATTTACATATACGTTTCTTCGTGGCTTAGGTGTTCGCTTTCTGCTATCAAACTCAGAACTCAGAAGCATTGGGAAAGGACGGAAGACAGAGAGATTGAATTGAAGAAGAATGGAAGTGAGAATTGGGAGAAGGGTATCGAGGGGAATGCTGCCACTGCTGGCGCTTCACACGCTGAGCGAGTATTACAGGTCAGAGAGGAAACCCCCAGTCACTGCTGGCCTTATTGCCGCAAACACTCTCATCTATTTGAGGCCTACTTTCTTGAAATCTATTATTCCTTCTATAGATGAAGTCTGGTTCAACCCCCACCTCATCCTCAGGGTGAGTTCTACATCATTTTCACTTTCTCATTCGTAAATTGGTTGCAGATTGTACAAGAAATTTTCAATCTGTTTTGGTAGAATTACCTGAGTCTTAAATTTATGCTTGTTGGGATGAGAGCACAATTTGCTATAGATGTGCTTTATTTAGTCGAGTTCAGACCCTTGATTCCTTGAATAGGTATATTATGATCTTAGTTTTTATTGGGTATTAGCTCAATCAATTAATTAGCTGAACATTCAAGCAGACATGTTAACTTAAGGTTAATTGGAAGCGTGACTCAGAGTGTATATAATATTCTTTTTAACTGTGCTTGATAGGGAAGGTGAGAAATTGAGAGAGTAGAGGTTTTCACTATTGATTCATGGTAGAGGAGAAGTGGGAAAAAAATGAAAATAATATGCATCTAATTTTCAACCTTCCCTCAGTTTTCTTGTATGAAGCAAGTGGAAAATTATTTGCGTCCCAAATTTTCAAAGCTTCCCACTGTCATGTCTACCTAGCACACATATTAAAATTACTAATAAGATGCGATTGTTTCTTAACTTTCCTTTATATGAACTAGAGAAGGTATCCTAAATATCTGTCGGCTGGGCTGAATCCAAATGTACCTTAGAAGATTGTTGGATTATGTTACATAAACAATCTTAACCATGTAATGACAGATCGAAACCGTAGTTTTGTTAATCTCTTCAATCCATGTAGATAATTTTTAAATTTTTAATATGTTGTTTTAAAATGTAGCGGTAGAAGGTTTAGATACCATATAAAAAATAAAAAAAAAATCCATTAACTATATCTATTCCACTTTAGTATCATTACTTATAATTGACCTAGGGAAAATGGTTGGAGTTTGGAATGTAAAACCCCCTTTTAAACTTCTTTGCAGTCTATTAATCTTTTTGTGATGAGCAAATTGGGGCGATTCTCTGTTGTGGTTAATTGAATATGTTATCTTGGAAGCAACTCCCAGAACTTGATAGCATTCCTCTGATGTTAATCTAATTATATGGTCTTACAGCATAGACGATTCTCTGTTGTGGTTAATTGAATATGTTATCTTGGAAATAACTTCCAGAACTTGATAGCATTCCTCAGATGTTAATCTAATTATATGGTCTTACAGAATAGGGACTTGAAGCGCCTCTTGTTGTCAGCGTTCTACCATGTTGGAGAGCCTCACCTGGTCTACAACATGTTGTCCCTACTATGGAAGGGCATTCAGTTGGAATCAGCAATGGGGAGTGTTGAATTTGCTTCTATGATTGCCACCCTACTTGCTTTATCCCAGGGTACCACTCTACTGTTAGCTAAATCACTTCTGTTGTTTTTTGACTATGAGAAAGCTTACTACAACGAATATGCTGTCGGATTCTCTGGTGTTCTGTTTGCCATGAAAGTTGTTCTCAACTCTCAGTCAGAAAATTATAGTTATGTACATGGAGTGATAGTACCTTCACGTTATGCTGCTTGGGCTGAATTGGTACTGATCCAAATGTTTGTACCTGGTGTCTCCTTTCTGGGTCACCTTGGTGGCATACTTGCTGGTCTCCTCTATCTGCGGTTGAGGGGTAGCTATTCGGGCTCAGACCCACTAACTGTTCTCATCAGAGGTCTTAAAGGTGTACTGAACTGGCCTGTTAGGGTTTTAGGGGACTTATTTCGATTTCGGCGGGGGCGTATCACTGGTAGGGGAACTGTTGGTGGCAATCGCACAGGAAGAACTTCTGGTGTCTGGAGATGTGAGGCATGCACATATGACAATTCTGGTTTGCTAAGTGTATGTGAGATGTGTGGTACCAATAGGAGTGGAAATGCTTCATCTTCTCATCAATGGTTCAATGATTCTCGCAGCCTTTCTGTGGATGAATTACGTCGCAGGAGAATCGAAAGATTTGGTAGATGATATCGATTTTAAGTTCTAGGCTGCAGTAAATAATATAATCTGATATAAAATTGCATACATGTTGCATCAATTTGTTTTAGGAACATAGATCTGACGAAGTAACATTGCAAATGCTGCTTAGAGTGTATCTTTTTGATTCTGTAAGTTTGTTTCAGAAATAGATTGTCTTCTGTTAATGCCATTCAAAGAAAATTCACCTTTCAACTCCCATTCATGGGTGTGCAAGCTGTATCAATGTAGATATGATGTGCCGGATAGCCAAGTTCTAGTGGTTTATATGAAAGAATGGCTTTCATATTCCCAGTTCTACCAAAGCTTCTTATTATTGTTGTGAGTATCATTTGTAGATTATTCAATTAACGATTTGATATATGGCTTTGAGATACTTGAATTGCCAATGGGCATCCTTTTTGTATTTGTTTCTGATAAAGTATATTATGATGGATTGCATGCGAATTCAATAATTATTTGAATGTTTTTAAGAACTTGATTTGCAATATGGAACATTCGTCATCTATTCATTTCTACTAATGAAAATCTCTTATCATTTACTATTTCTAATTATGATAAACGGCAAAAATGGCAATAACACTTAGATGTTATTACATTTGGCCTTCTAAAAGCTGTGAGCTAAATCAAGACAACTCGTATATTGGTATCAATAAATCATGATTTATCAAATTAGAAATACACATAAAAATATTTTCGTGACAAGTAACATCACAAAATCATGTGACCCGTTCTATTAACATAGGGATTTAAAGATTATTAAGAGTATCTTATCAAAAAAAAAGAATTATTAAGAGTATGTTTGGGTTGGTTTGTTTGACGTTGAACCAAAAACAAGTCTTTTACTCTAACATTCTTTTTGAATGAGGAGTTTGTAAATCCAAAGGCATGCTAAGAGGTGGAAAATAATTGGTAGAAAGCAAGGGAGAATCAATCAGAAGTAAATTGTAATTACATTGAAAAAAAAAAGTAAAAGTTGATTTTAATTCTTCAAAAATACTTTAAAAATTATTTGAGTTCTTAAAATATTTTTTATATTAATTAAGTTTTTTAAAAGTTTAAAAAAAATTAATTAAAATAGTCCTCTTTTACTATTATTTGAACGTTGAAAAAAATTAATTTAATTGACTTCTTAAATTTTTAGGGATTTAAGTAATTTTTATATTTTTTAAGGATTAAAATGAGTTTTTACTTAAAAAAAATTCTAAGAACTACATTGATAAAATAAATTATTTTCTTTTTTTCTAGCCATTACAATTAGGCCGTTCTTAATTAAAAAAAAAAGCGTTAATTGGGTAGTTAAAAGAACATTGACCAGTGCCGGGGGGCTTCCATTGACAAAACAAGGAAAAGAAATTATTTGGAATTTTTTTTTAAAAAAATTATTTATAAGTATGCAGTGAAGGATAAGGTGACGTTAGAGCAGAGGAACGCGGGTTAGCATGCGGGTGACTCTGTGAGGCTTTGTGAGTTGAAGCTTGAAAAAAAGAGAGTGTAATTTGAAGAGAAAGTGGACAATGTCTGCTTCTTCAGTTTTGTTCCTCCATTGTGCATTACCCTTTTCCCAGCAGTCATGGATGGGCCCTAAGCTAGCGGCAACTCCAACTACAATTTCAAGGCCAAATTCGAACCCCTCATTCTCTCTTGTGGTTGAAGCCACTACCAGCACCAGAAGAGAAGACAGGACTGCTCGCCATGCCCGCATCAGAAAGAAGGTGAGCTTGCACTTTCTGTGTCTCAATGATTTCTTTTCTCAACTTTCTTCAATTGCGCTGCTTTCAATTCATTTGGTGTTTGCGTAATTGTGCTATTCATTACCACAGCAGCATGCTTAGTGGTAGGTAATCAAGTTCCCTTCTTTTTTGATGAAATCGCTAGAAAGAGAAGCAAACCGTAATGGGTTAGAAGTTAGAACTAGTACCCATGATAGCAAACTTTGAAGGTGATTGTGAGGATTCCTTTTTGACATTGTCCTGAAAATACCCACCATTCGAATGTGCAAATTATATGTTTTTCTGATATACACCCCTATTTACTTTGATCCATTGCTTGCATGTGTGAATAATACCTTAAATTGCATAAGTAATTTTGAAGGCCCAGCATGTGTTCTAGAAAATGCCTAAATTATCAGAGGGAAGTCCCATCATGTGCTGCTTTGATTATGCTTCCTCTAATTTCAGATTCAGAGTCTGCAATGATTGCAAAAATTTCATTTCTGCATTATCAATGGTGATCTTATATGGTATGCTGTGCTTTATATGAGTCAAATTGCCATGATGTTGGTGATCCAGCTTTTGATTAAGAGGAAGTTCCTTTTAGGCTACCCAAGCAAGGGATTTCCTGAACTACTGGGAATGAGGGTCCGAAGAATTTCTGAAAGATGTTAATTATATACACTAACAGATTCCTGCCATTATGAGCATTCTGTGGAGTAGTTTCTATATAACTGTTCTAGGAATTAACACACCCCTGGGGCAGAAAAAGAAAAAATAAAGAAAAACAAGTGATTCTCATCTTTCAATTTCCTGGTCCCTCTTGCATTTCCTTTTTCTCTGTTTGTTGTTCTCACCATAACCATTCTTATTGTATTACTATCTGTACTGGGGATATGAAAATACATAAGCAGTTCTTGTTTATCTGTCTCCATGCTCTGGTGAAATGATCATTGCCAAATGGAAATTTTCAATCAGGAAAAATGCAATACGTACCTATTCCCAAATTGTTTTCTTGTTTATCAGGTTGAAGGGACACCAGAAAGACCAAGGTTGTCTGTCTTCCGATCCAACAAACATCTCTATGTCCAGGTGATTGATGACACCAACATGCACACACTTGCATCAGTTTCAACAATGCAGAAGCCAATTTCAGAAGAGTTTGACTATACTTCTGGTCCCACCATTGTAAGTTCATAAAAGCTTATAAAGATGCTCCGAATACAATTTAATTGATGCCTGAGTGGATTCATTGTTGTGTAAAATACTGAAAGTACTTTGCATGTGTTTCAAATGATTGGAAGTCATAATATGTCTTAGTAGCACATAAAATTAGACATCTATCCGGGGAAATGAAAATAGCAATCAGTGGAAAACACTAGATAGCTAGGCGGACTGTCTGCAGTATGGTCCAGATGCATCTCTGTAAATGTGCTGACATTGTAATTGCTGTTGGTCTTCTAAATATGTTAAGTTGAGGGTGAGATCTGATTTGCCACCACCATTAGATATTGAATTTTTTCAGAATGGATACATACAGAACATGAAACCACTTCCCCTGAAGTGGATGCACTTTCTCAATGCCAATGCTTTGCAAAGTGCTGTATTTTCATTTAAAATACATTACTCCCTAAAGTTTATCTCCAAGTGGTAATATATTTGAAGAGCATTATATTTTCAACTAATCTTTAAGGTTCCAAGATTTTCCTTTTTCCCTATAATGTGTGGTTTTTTTCTTTTCAACAGGATATCTGTTAAAGCAATAATCAGATCTAGCAAGACATAAAACTAATCATCCTCTAAACCTAGTTGGTTTTGGCATTCTGTCAGGTGTAATAAACTGATAACTCAGTAGTAGCTGGCAGTTCTGATTTTCCCCTCATTACTAGATTTTAGAATCTTATTAAAGAATGGCATGTATACTGTAACTTGGTAAGAACATTTGTTTCTGTGGTTGTAATGCCGCAATGATTCCCTCTTTGCTTAAATGATTTCTTACTATATCTGCTTCTTTTTTTCCCCCCTTTTTCAAATCACTGAATGCTGGTCCCAATTGTTTCGAATTTTTGGCTCCAGGAAGTAGCAAAGAGGGTGGGTGAACTAATCGCAAAGTCCTGCTTAGAGAAAGGGATCACAAAGGTGGCCTTTGACCGAGGTGGATACCCATACCATGGCCGTGTTCAAGCACTTGCAGACACAGCTCGTGAACATGGCCTGGAGTTCTAGAATGAGCAGTCCTTTCCTTGTATTTCATGTTTAAATTTGTAACCAAAGGATTTACCAATTTTTGCAATGACATGTTCTCTTTCCAATAACTTGTTTTCATGACACCGAAGGTTCTTAAAGTCTTAAATATCACATCAATTTCCTTTTTCTTTTTTTGAAGAGTTTGCCCTCCAGTAATCCATCGTGAGAATGTTTGATGAAAGACAGACCTAGACCAACATGTAACCTTCATAATGTCATGAGTGAAACGAAACAGCATTAAAGATAAAAGAAAAAAGAAGACAGAAGGATGAAAGCAGGAATTGAAACCAACTTTCTGTTATTATAACATCATAAATTACATGTAGTCTTAGGATTGATATGCAAGGTTGATTCTCTGGAAGTGTCTTGTTGAAGATAATCTCTATGAATGTTTAACAGTTCAGTATTGGTTCCCCCCCTTTGAATTGAATGTTTCTCAGATCAATTTGGCCAGTGGTATATGAATTCCCAGAATCCGGTTTCTCCATTTAAGCCATAAATCCCTTCAGCTGACACTAGCCATGCACATCCACTAGCACATCGAACGTTGTCCCTGCCAAAGGAGTACACATCAAAATGGTACTGCTGAACACTTTCGCATCCCAAATCACAGTAAAACAGTGTGGTTCCAGCTATATTGACAGAGAAGTCCCAGCCAAATTCATCTCCATCTGCTATGTTGTGTTCGCCGAGATCATCATCCTTGGATTGGCAGTGCAAGGTCATGTTCTTCCCGGATCCTAATTTGTTCTTGATGCTTACATGTTTGGTATCTACAAAAACTGCTGTGCACAAGCTGATTATCAGCAGCAGCCACGCAAGATGAGTAATCTTAGCTGAACCTTGCATACCTGGTAGGAGCTAGATTTGCTTAAAACATAGACTCTCAGCTAAGATGTTTAGACTCCATTATCATTCTGTGTGTCTATATAGTAAGAACTTTGTATTTGATGTTAAACAAGATTCTGTTCTGTCATTGGTTCTGCATATTACAATATGAATTTGTCGTTAAGATAGATGTCAGAGAGATGCTAAAATTGGGATAATTCTATAACACTCGTAATTTACGAAGGGACTCTTAATTTGTCTGAGATTTTAACCCCTTCTGTCCAATATAAATATCTTGTTATCATCAGGCCAACGGAAATTTTCATCTCTTTTCTTCCTTCTTTTTTTTCATGATTTCTTTTTCTACTTTTCTTGGTGAGCCTGAATCGACATGCTGGATGCTACTGAGCATTTTCTTATCACCCATAGTCTTAGGAAGGACAAAAATCTACATTATATGAGAAAATATGCTAATGACATATAGGTCTAAAAGCACCTACTCTAATTTTAAGAAAACTAAGATGTTTTATGTCAAGAATTTTATACTCCATGTAGGCCTTTCTTTTCCTAGCATCTTACCAAAGAAAAAAAAAAGGCAAAAAAAATGTCAAACATGTAAACTTTAGGTATAGTTGGATTCTTTTTTTTTTTTTTTTTCTNTCCTATAGTTGGATTTTATTTGTGACACTGTCTCAAATCCCCTTCCCCATTGAAATGGGAGGAAAGTGCACCAGAGGGGAACCAAGCCTGTAATATAATAGTTAAATAATTAATTACTTATCATAAATAATCTATTATTTTAATAAAATAATGAATAGCAATTTCAACCTATATATTATCCTTTTAAATATTAGGATGTAAACACTTTACTCTTTCAAGTATGTTTTACAATATCTAGATCCTATTATACCTGCTTTGAAAGGTTGAGTTGGAAGTTTTTCAGCCAAAGAACAAAACAAAGCTGAAATATATGCAAAAATAAAATAAATCACAGCACGATGATTTCCTATTTTGGCTGGATAAAACCAGCCTCCCCCCTCCCCATAGCCTGTAGAAAAGAAAAAATTGTATTTCAAGATATTCAGATACCCACATTTCACTTTACTCCAGCCATATTCAAAATGGTTTGACACTATAAATGAGTTATCTAAATTTGCATTTCAAAATATTGGACGTGTTTACAGTAGAAGAACATGCAAGTAAGTAGAGAAAGAAGGTAAGTGCACATCAAAAATTGATATGCAAAGCACATATAAAGTAGTGGTTACCGTCTCCCCAACTCAAGATTACACAAATTCTCCTCTTGTTCTCTTGGTGGCTTTTAATTACCAAGATCAATAAAGTAGAGCATTACGTCATAATCAGGTACGTACTTGGAGAATAGTGCCTTATCAAGTCGTTGAAAGAGCAGGTTTTTCATAAAGAAGTTAAGCATGCATAGGGTTTACAAGTATGAAAGCCATATTCCTCAGGATCTGCTGCTTGTACAAAGCATGACCCTCTAGTTATCACAGGACAGAGCCCCAGTCTCGTCGTAGGTGCTTTATGCCAAGATTTCTGCCGGGATCATAAACTTCAAAAACTGCATGCTGCTGTGTCTTTGGGTTTTTTGTATGGAAAGTATTCCTAGGGGGGCAATGAAGGACGTTGATCTTATTTATTTATTTTTAGATATGTCATAAAATTTAGTAAAAATTTATAGTGGTATTTACAAATTATTTAGTAAAGAGAGATAACTTGCAATAAAATTCGAATATAAACCTCACAAGTAAAGTAATCAATTTTTACCAACTAAACCAATTTAAACTTAAACTTTACAAACAAAGTAATTTAATTCTTACTAGTTGAACTAACTCCATTAACGGTTGATCTTACCTTTAATATTAGCCACTAATGCAAGTTTCCCTGAATTGAGCTCCGAAATAGGGATACCATCATGCTTCAGCGCTTGTTTATAATTTTTATTTTTGTTCATAGCTAATTTGTGGAGTCCAACTGGTAAATACGCCTAGTATCCTTTGAGTTTATCGTATAAATCATAAATACAAGGCAAACCTTTAATGGGAAGTTTTCATGGTAAATTTACTAAAATAATACAAATAAAATAATTAAATACAAAAAAGGTTATTGTTAAAATAATTTATCAAAATTAATCACTTTTAAATATTTTATTCAGGGCAACCAAAATAAAAAAGATACACTAAAATATTTCAGCGTTTTATATAAAAAAATGTTGAAATATTTTAGCATTTCTTTACATAAAAAACTGAAATATTTCAACATTTTTTTACATAAAACGTTAAAATATTTTAGTGTTTCTTTTTTTTTTTTCAGTAACCCTGAATAAAATATTTAAAAATGACACATTTTAATAAATTATTTCATGAGATTTCTTACCTACTTTCTATATAATTGTAGTATGACATACTTCATAAAAACAACAAATAGGAGACAGACACGTGGCTTTATCATTGACAAGTCTCAGTTTTCTGGTTACCAGAAAGAATGAGTTAAATTATTGTAATACCCATTCAGATACAAAAATTACATATTAAGACCCATAATTCAAACATACTCTTAGCAATCTTGCTGAATATTTTTGACAAAGTATTAAGCCATAACGAGATAGAAAATACTTCTTAAAATAAGTGCAGGAAAATACCATATTGGAATGTAAATGGCTCGAAACGCATAATGAAAGGGCTGATCTCTCCATGAGAATAGTCAAATACATGGTAGGAAGTGTTTTTGGGCCATAGATGTCTATGGCTTTTTGCCAGTTCCTCTCTGCCAGACATGCATACTGCTTGACCCGTTGCAGAATGCTGTTTTCACCTTTAGACAAACTGTTTTTCTTATGGCCTGAATCCATAATCTTCAAACAACAATCCCTCTGAAATAGGACAATAGAAACCCCAGCAGCGTGCTTCCTCACGGCTCGTTTCACCGCCCGCGATGTCACTTCCTCATCACATTCTTAAATATGATACACAAAATGATTCAATTTGGGGAATTAAATCACTGGATAATAATTTATGGGATTTCTTTGTATTTTTCTTTAATTATTGAATTAAATTTATTTAAATTTACATTTTTGGTAACTATTAAATTGATCAATCGGTCGAGATTGTAATATTTATCTCTGATAATTTACATATTTGTCATATTAAGTATAGTATAACATACTTATGTAATATCATAAAAATTTTGATTATTTTAACACTAACTTTTTTTTTATATTTATTTATTATTCTTACATTATGTTAGTAAATTTGCCGGTTTTCACTTCATTATTCATCTTTTATTTTATTTTTTACTTTTGACTAAAGTGCCATTACTATTGACTCTTTAAGAGCTTGAAAAAGAAAACAAAAAGAACCTGTAAAACGGGCAGCTTTTGTCAGCCAAAAAGTAAAAATAATAATAAATAAATCAGTGGAAAGAAAACATTGGGTTAGATTTAGTAATAATTTGAAAAGATATCACTAAGCTCTTTAGATAAGATTTTGACTTTTTGAGTGGGGTCAAGTATAAGTTTAATGTTAGTAACGGGATGTTATTGTTAATATCACAAAAATTATGTCATTTAATATTATTGAAATATCAAAATAGTTGATAAATTTTGATTTTAATATGATTAAAGAAAATTGATAAAATTTTAATAAATTTTAAATATATAGCTTTTGATATATTTTTTTTTTTATCGTATTAATTTTGAATTTTATAACTCACTGAAATCACCAATAAATAGGTTCTACTCAAATCCAAACCCATCTAAATGAGTGAGAGGATAAGAGGATAGAATAGCATTTCCAGTTTGAAAGCATAGAATTTGTTTGTAAAAGATCAATATTGAGGTGAAAATCCCCCTATCATATGGGTTCCAAGTCCAACTAGAACCCCCAACAAATAGAGCTTATCTAGGAATTTGAGGGGATATCCAGAGTGCCCCGAAATATTACCTGCCTCTGCCTGTGTTTCTTCAACCTAAACCCTATTCTATGCTGCCCATGGTCTTAGTCTCTTTGGAATTTGGGGGTACTAGAATTAAGACTCTCCAGCTCTCCTTGTCCTTGCCATGTTTAAATATTCAGTGGTAGGTCATCGATTTCCCTTCTTTTTTAGTGAAGCCGCTAGAAAGAGAAGGAAACCATAATGGGTTAGAACTAGCACAAGACATAGAACTAATCATCCTCTAAACCTAATTGGTTTTGGCATTATAAATTACATATGCGAGGTTGATTCTCTGAAAGTGACTTAATGAAGACAATCCATATGAATGTTTAACAGTTCAGTATTGTTTCCCCCCTTTGAATTAAATGCTTCTCAGATCAATTTGGCCAATGGTATATGAAATCCCAGAATCCGGTTTCTCCATTTAAGCCATAAATCACTTCAGCTTCCAGCCACGCACGTAGTTTGAAAAAAATAGAAAACCTGTTACCTTTTAAAGTTGGAAACAAAAGGAGGTTAAATATAATTTCCCTGTCATCCATCTAAATAGGAAAAGTACCAACGACTTATTCGTCTAGTGCATTGTACTCTTTCGTGAGAGAAAAAATAAAATAAAATGACATATCTCCAAGACTTTATATATAAATGTTAGATATAGCAATAAATCAATACAGGATCATGGTACCAAAAAGAATAAACAATAGAGGATCACTAACAATGTAAAGAGAGGAATTTTTACAATTGCCAAATGGTCCAAGATATGATGACTAACCTTATCCGTGTTTATTTCCATGAAATTCTTATGTACATTCCAATAAATGCCTATGCTTTTGCATGTTCATTAATCCTCTCCATTTTGAAATTTACTAAATAAGAGCATGGAGCTACCTTTTCTCATACACAAGGAAGAGGAAGACCCAGGTGTCATATTGAATTGCTCTCTTAGATGGCATCACTGTATGTACATGTTAACAAGATACCATATATAGTAGAAAGCAAATTTAGAGCTTCGTTGTCTTTTGTTCTGCACCGCATAGCCATAGCACCATATTCGTTGGTGTGACTTCTCTTACTCTCTTCAAATTTCCGTTGACACCTTGTTCTACTTATCCACCAGCCCCTATTATTAACCCGTTTGAATTTCCACTTCTGTTGACATTCCTTTATTGCACCTCCCTTTCTCGCAGATGTACTTTATTTACAAAGCCAATTCCAAAGAGTGAAAGCAAATTAGAACAAACTCTGGTATCCTTCTCTGAGTTGAAGTGAAGAAGGTGTATACACCAACTCCTGGCGTTGCCTGCTCTAACAATCCATTGCAATGGCGACAACAAATTCAACTTTCCCGGCGGCAATGAAGGCGACGTCCAATGGGGCCTTTCAACATGAAAATCCTCTGGATTTCGCACTTCCCTTGCTGATCCTCCAGATATGTTTGGTGGTGGCCTTTACAAGATTCCTTGCATTCCTTTTCAGGCCACTCAGACAACCCAGAGTCATTGCAGAGATCATTGTAAGTTTTCTTTTCTTATTGTAAACTATTAGATCCTTCATTGCAGACCCTTCGTGGCTTAAGGATTAGAGCCTTCATTGTTTTCTTTTCTTTTCTGATGAATTCTTGATTATGAGAAAATGGGTCTCCTGTAATGTAAGCCAATATCCATCTTTTGGCACCTCTAGAAATAAAGAGCTGCAAATCTAGATCATGGATGACATTTTTTCTCTTTTTGGTGTTAAATCATGGACAACTTTTATGTGGGTTTTGATTCTCTTTGAACCAAAAACTGCAGGGAGGAGTACTGCTTGGACCATCTGCAATTGGGAGAAGCGAGAAATTTATGCACACAGTTTTTCCCAAAAAGAGCCTGACCGTACTTGATACACTGGCCAACATTGGCCTTCTGTTCTTCTTATTTCTTGTGGGTCTTGAGCTTGACACGCGCTCAATCCGCAAGACTGGCTCTAAGGCCTTAGGCATTGCCCTTGCTGGAATCACTCTCCCTTTTGTTCTTGGCATTGGCACATCATTTGCTCTTCGTGCCACCATATCCAAAGGCGTGGAGGAAACCCCCTTTATTGTCTTCATGGGTGTTGCTCTCTCAATCACTGCATTCCCTGTCCTTGCTCGTATCCTCGCTGAGCTCAAACTCCTCACAACTGATGTTGGCCGCGTAGCAATGTCAGCTGCTGCTGTGAATGATATTGCAGCCTGGATTCTTCTTGCTCTTGCCATTGCCCTCTCAGGCGATAATACATCCCCACTCGTTTCTGTTTGGGTCTTGCTTTGTGCTGCTGCTTTTATCCTCTTTGCGATCTTTGTCATAAAACCCCTGCTTGCAGCAATGGCTAGGCGTTCCCCTGATGGTGAACCAGTGAAGGAGATTTACATTTGCATCACCTTATCATTGGTCTTGGCCTGCAGTTTTGTCACAGATACCATTGGCATTCATGCACTCTTTGGGGCTTTTGTAGTTGGCCTAATTGTGCCCAAGGATGGACCCTTTGCTGGGGTGTTGATTGAGAAGATAGAAGACCTCGTATCTTGCCTTTTCTTGCCACTCTATTTTGCCTCTAGTGGGTTGAAGACTAATGTGGCAACTATAAGCGGAGGACTTTCTTGGGGATTACTAGTACTTGTTATCTTCAATGCTTGCTTTGGGAAGATTGTAGGCACAGTTGCTGTGTCATTGTTGTTCAAGATACCTTTTAGAGAAGCCATCACACTTGGATTTCTCATGAACACAAAGGGCTTGGTAGAGCTCATTGTTCTCAACATTGGCAAGGATCGCAAGGTATCTTCTACTCAAAATGCCCATCTATTGAAGAAAAACATTAAACCAAACCAATATTTGATAATGAAAGATTTGTCTTTCCTACCTTTTGATGACCAGTCATATTTCTTGCAATGCAGGTGCTGAATGACCAGTCATTTGCAATTTGTGTTCTGATGGCATTGTTCACTACCTTCATCACCACCCCAATAGTGATGGCTATTTACCGGCCAGCGCGCAGAGGAGCACCTTACAAGCATAGAATGATTCAACGCAGAGATCCTGACAGTGAGCTCAGGATGCTTGCTTGCTTCCACAGTACCCGCAACATTCCTAGCTTGATCAATCTAATTGAGTCTTCCCGTGGAACCAACAAGCGAGGAAAGCTTTGTATTTATGCCATGCATATGATGGAACTCTCAGAGCGATCTTCAGCCATCTCTATGGTTCACAAGGCACGCAACAATGGCCTTCCCTTCTGGAACAAGAAAAGGGATGACAAAGATAGAATGGTTATTGCATTTGAGACTTATGGGCTGCTAGGTAGTGTCACAGTCCGTCCCATGACAGCCATCTCTGCTCTCAACACCATGCATGAGGACATTGTTGCTAGCGCTCACCAAAAGCGTGCCGCTATGGTTCTTCTCCCATTCCACAAACACCAACGTCTTGATGGGTCTATGGAATCCTTGGGACATGAACTTCGTCAAGTAAATGAGTCTGTCCTTGTCCATGCCCCTTGTTCAGTAGGAATTTTTGTTGATCGTAGCCTAGGAGGGTCAAGTCAAGTTCAAGCCAGTGATGTGTCCTTTAAGGTAGTGGTACCCTTCTTTGGAGGAAGAGATGACCGTGAAGCACTTACCTACGCCATGAGAATTGCCGAGCATCCAGGGATTCTTCTCACTGTGATTAAGTTTATAGCTCCACCTGGGAAGACATTGGCCTTTGGTGCCAAATTGGTGACTGTAAGTGTGACAGAAAACCATAGCAAGAAAGTATTGGCAGATTTTGATGACCATGCCAAGGATGAAAACCAAGAGGATGCGCTTCTATGGTCTGAGTTATTAAGTGCACGCAGCATGAACGAGGAGGGTATAGTATATGAGGAAAGGTTGGTGGAAAGCAAAGCGGATGTTTTATCTGTACTGAAGGAAATGAATAAGATCAGTCTGCTAGTTGTGGGTAGAATGCCACCAGTAGCACCTTTGGGAAGCAAAAATGATTGCCCAGAGCTAGGTCCTGTTGGAAGCTACTTGGCTTCTTCAGATTTCTCCAGTACCGCATCAGTTTTGGTTGTTCAGCAATATAATCCCACAACGGACATGAAGCAACTGGTCATAGAGGAATCTGGTTTTTCAGATGTACCAGACTCGCCAATGCATGCTGTATAAGTTGATGGTGAGATACTAAGATGCATATAGAGGAATAAGCTTGAATAATTCCTGACCTGTATAATCTGTATTTAATCATCTCCCTATCAATCTTTGCAAGTAAGTTGTATACTCGTATGGGCATTTTACCAAACAATTTATCCGCAACTTCATGTAGCCACATCTGCAGTAACAAATCATGGTTAGAATTATACTCGTTTTTCAGATAAAATGTTGTAAAGTAAGTAGCTCTTGAAGAATTAGAGTATTTTCCATTGAGTAGCAATTTCATGTAATGCGATAAGTAAACAGGATTTGATTCTTTAGTCAGGAAATTACTTTCGAAAGGGAAAAAGCTGTTTAATTTCATATTATACCATGTCATATCTCCGAGTGTCATATATTTTTTTCATCAACACTACTATAAATACCTGAGCTTCTTACTTTCTTTCACTATCATTGTTTTGGATGAGGAAAATGATAAGCCTAAGTTAGAATTTGAAATCCTCAATACGAGAATATATAACGTTCAATTACTACCTTTTTTGTCCTGAATGAATAACAAGTTTTAGAATTCAATGACAGAGACGAAACCTGTAAAATTGTAAATATAACTCACACTGCCAAAAGAAAAAATTATGGCCAAGTCTATAAGGAGACATTTAATTTACCCCAAGCAAAATTATGGGGTTATATAATCCCATTCTAGGTGGCACAATCACCACTGTTTCTTGTGCTATGTGCCAAATCTAATGGTGAATATTTAATTTTGGTTACTTATTCAGTTAGTCATTTCTTAACTTGTGTGACAATATTAATGTTACCCATTAATTTAACTAAAATTATATTAGCACCCCACTTAAAATAAAAATTTATGTTAAAGCTTTTTTTTTTTTTAGTAATTAAATTATGTTAAAGTTCAGGGTACACAAAATATGATATTCCTCTTCATTTACATATTTTTCACAAACAAATTTATAAAATTTTTTTAAATAATTATATTCAAATTTATACATAAAGATTCATAATTTAAAATAAAATTTTAAGCATGATAAAATTAATAAATAGATTAAGATGAGTGAAGAACTATAGTGTAAAAAATAAGTCAAAAAATTGAAGAGAGTAAATCTCACTCTCTTCATATTTGCAAGTAGAATTTGAATAGTAGATTTTTGCATGAAAATGGGATAAATCTTAACTTTGAATTTCAAAGTCTTACAATTATTTGATAAAATATTCATATGGGTTTCATAGATCATCAAATTTTGAGTTTAATGATATAAAAATCGTGTTGAAAGAGGTTAAAAATGTTGAATAACTGGTTCTGAGTAGAACCAAAGATTGGGGCCAGGCCTTAGCTCTTAGATGACCAATATATATATATAATTTGTATATACAATATAGTATTTTTTTTTATTTAAATGATTAAAATAAATATCATCTTTTGAGAAAAAAAATTAAAATTATTCATATATTGACAAAAATTGATTAACTTAATGAAGAAAATAATACAATATATTTTATTTGAATATAACAAACAAAAAATAAAACTTTCTCGAGTGTTGACTTGAATTTAGTTTTTATTCATATATTTAATAAAATATGTATCTATCTCTTCTAAAAATCTTAAATTTCAGTAAGCTTGCTGTTTTGCTTCAATGGAAGCGTAGTTTGGGGGTTTGAGAATTTATAAGCGTGGCAGAGGTGGACAAAGGAAGAAAATGGAAGTTTCTGGATAGGTAGAGAGTAGTAAATTAAGTAAATTTGGGGCTGATTTGTAATAAATAATTTTTTTGCCTATAACAAGTTAAGTAAATATGTGGATCCCACTATTAATACACTTATCATAACTAAATTAGTCCAATTAAGATGGGGTTGTTTAACTACATTTTTGCATGGGGTCAATTAAAACTTCAAAGTCTATAATATGAGAAATGGGTATTAGTGCATGTTGAATATTAACCATACATTTATTATCACATCTTTGGTAATTGTACATAACCATACATTTAATATTGTTCATTGTGTAATTTGTATACAGTTATCAGTTATGTACTAATGTAAAACAAGTGGTAATGATATACCAAAAAAACAAGGAGGTTTCTTATATACTTTTAGTATTTATGTAGTATGTCATACTACATAAGAATAACCAATAAATAAATGACATGTGTACAAATTAACTATTTTTAAATTTATTTAAAAAATTAAATAAATTATATTTTATATATAATAAAATATGAAAATTATGTATGCTTGCCACGTGGCATACTTACGTAGTATCATAGAATCCCCAAAAAAACAAAAGTGGTAATGAATGTGTGATCAATATTCAATTTACACATATACTCTTTTTTTTTGATAAATATTATAGACTGCCATAATTTGTGGCGATCAAAAAGAGCTCAAAGAATTTTTTATTTTACTTTTTTTGGTATTTTAGTTAGGACTCTACATTTGAATGTAGAATTCACAACTTTTGATGACGACTTTAGTACCACTCGGCCATAGGCTANCACGTGGCATACTTACGTAGTATCATAGAATCCCCAAAAAAACAAAAGTGGTAATGAATGTGTGATCAATATTCAATTTACACATATACTCTTTTTTTTTGATAAATATTATAGACTGCCATAATTTGTGGCGATCAAAAAGAGCTCAAAGAATTTTTTTTCTTTTTTTTTTTGGTATTTTAGTTAGGACTCTACATTTGAATGTAGAATTCACAACTCTTGATGATGACTTTAGTACCACTCGGCCATAGGCTATTTGATTTTTTTTTCTCTCTCTTTGGTTACAAATAAACNTAATGCGTTACGGCAAAACAAAAAAGTATATGGCAAAAATAAAATTTTTGAGTTAAAAAAAAATTTCTGATTAGGGAATGTGTTATTAGACCCATAGCTTGGCTTTGAAATAATTATTGGTATAATTTTTCTTTTTTTGGTACAAAGGGTAAAAGAAGAAGAGTAGTGCTATATAGTCCAAGTAATATAGGCGAAACTCATTGATAGCCATAGAATAAGACAGACCCCTATGGTCACTAACGAATTCTATCAATTTAACTCTAGCAAAAGAGAAAACTCTATCAATCTAATTATAATTCAACTCAAGAAACACATTTGGGTATGTTTACTATTTTTTGTAAAAGAAACTAATAGAAAAAAAAGTGACACTATACTAAAGGTAAGAGATGACAAGAGATTCTTGCCAGAGCCAAAAAAGTTGGTTTATTTGGTATGGTTGAGCTATGTTAATAAAAAGGTTTTTAATTCAAAATTTTATTGATGATCCTTTTAAGCATTCACTAATTATGATACATTTAACTTTAAAGCTATTTACCTCTTAATTTTTTTATGCACCAAAAAATAAATTCTCTCCAGAATTTTTTTTTTAATAATTTAATTATAGTTGTAAAGTCGTAGTTTGAAACATTGAGTTAACACAAATTAATATAATTTACAATGAATTATAAATACTTATGCTTCCCCAATCGTTTTTTAGCCTTGGAAAAAATTAATGAAACGGGTAATTATGGGCCCAGTATACCAAACTGAGCTCAGGCCCAGAAAATCTCAAAAAGGCCTGGCCTGGCGTGAATCTCAAAAACAGGTTTACTAGAAACCGCGAGAAGAATAAAGACGGTGAAACCGACGAAGCATGAGCCAACAAAACAAGCTCCAATGGCAGAAGTATCGTTCGGTGTTTCTCCGCAGCCCTCATTCTATGTTCGGCCCAGAACCAGTAGCATTCGATCTCAAAGTCGTAGCAGCATTTGCTTCTGTTCTCTAGGAGGAGAAGCTCGGCGACTTCAACTTGAGCTGCAATCTTATTCGGTAGCTTTCTCTCATCGTTCATCATCATCATCTCCTTTGGGTTACTTCAGCGACCGATTGTACACTGGTGTTGTCTCTTCGGACTCCAAGGCGTCCACTGTTACTACTGTTGATACTGACCAGCCGGAATTAGATAGTGGTGGTGGTGCCGGGAACGGGTTTGGTGACAAAAGTGGTGGTGGCGGCGGCGGTGGAGGAGGAGGAGGCGGCGATAATAACAAGGGTGAGGAAGGATCAGAAGGAGACAAGAAGAAGATGGCTATCTCAATGTCTCAGAAATTTACTCTAGGATATGCTGCGCTGGTTGGAGGTAATCGATAAAACTTCCACGATTTCCTGTTCTATCTATGTGATGCAAGATTGCTGTTTTTGGATATCATATAAGAGTGAGACATTTTATTTTTAGTGGAATGTAAAATTTGCAAGTGAAATGGTAGTATTAGTGCGGTAAATGGATGAGTTAAGATCTAATTTAGAATGATTTCCATGTAGGGAAAAATTATGTGTGAATCTCATTGTCCTCATCCAGCACTTGCGTAAGTGTACTTCTAGCGTTGTTCTGTAGATGGCTCTATAGTGATGCGTTAACAATGCCAGAACTTTAATTGGGGTTTGGGAAAGGGATGAGAGGAAGCTAGACAAAGTTCTGGTTTGGTGCCGTACGAGTCACTTGTAAGCAAAAAAATACTTGATGCATTCGTATATTCAGGGTGTATCATGGTTGGCAAATGGAAAATGAAGATTGGGTCAAGTGAATTTTAGACTCTGATTAAACCTAGTCCAGCTACAAGGAACTGATTCAATACAAATTTGTGAACTTGTACCTGGCTTTTCTGCCAGTTGTTTTCTTTGTTTCTTTTTTCCTAAATAGATAGGAAAAAAAAAGAAGAAGAAAGAAGTAAAGGTAGCTGAGTGCAGTTCCATATCAATCCTTTCATCAAATCTGATGCGCCAGACAAGGGACATATTCTTGCACGATTGTCTATAATTCTGTATATTGCAAATTTCATTTAGTATTGTGATAGTTGTTCAATGGTTATCTTGTTTGAGGGAGCGTCATCAGTCAAGGCAAATGTGTCTCTTAGTCATCATTCAAAGAGCAGCTGAAAGTTCTGGCAGCATTTTGCTTTGTAGAAATTGGTGACTGTAGTAGTGTGCATGTGTCACTCCATTTTTTCAGCTTTTTTTTTTTTTTTTAATTGATAACTGCGACTCTATAATCTTGTTAATGTTTCTTCCCATTTTGGAAACAAATGTATAGATTTGCTTTTGTTTTTCACTTGTTCTGTGACTTCCTACCTTTGATTCATTTACTGCTTTGCTTTTTATGGTCAAGCATTCAAAATTTTAATCTTAAATTGTCTTAGAACATAGGAATATGTATTTTTTTCCCCTATGGCATATCTACATAATGTCTGATCATGTGGGTTTTTGTCAGCGGGTGGTGTAATGGGCTATTTGAAGGGTGGCAGCCAGAAGTCACTGTTGGCAGGGGGCTTATCTGCCTCACTGCTGTATTACGTGTTTACTGAGCTACCTGTAAGACCCGTTTTTGCATCATCTGTTGGACTTGGTAAGTGATTAGTTTGTCAAGAAATCTTACACTGCATATGCTGTTGCAATATTAGTTTAAACCCAATGCTTGGAAGATATCTTATGATTCTTATATGTTAACTGATAGGGTGCAGTTCCATTAGTGCTTTATATTTAGGGGAAAAGGAGTTTTAATATACAAAAGAAATTTGATTGAGAAGGTTGTGCTAGTTATATTTGATAATCATTCTAGTTTTTTTTTTCCCCTGGAATTTCCTGGTGCAAAGTAGAAATTGTGCATTCTGAACTGGCATTATTGTCAGAGTATTAAAGATATATGAAAGTTCATTTCTTTTTATCCAAAATAAGGTCTATATCTTACTATCTTGTTCTTAGAATTAATAATGATCTGCAAAACGTACTTTTCTTTAAAAAGCAAGGGACATAATTTGCAAAACTTACTTTTGTGATCAACGTTGATACTTGATGGTGCTCCTACTTACATAAGAAGCAATATCCATGAGTCCAAACCTAGAAGTTCCTTTGATGATGTGGTGTATATGACTTGTTACATCTGAGAAGTAAATGTTATTTTGTGTCCCTAACGTTAATTCCAACTATTAGCTTCCATCAACAACCTACCACTAATTCCTTAGCTCCTCCATCTATGGTTGAAAATCTGGAATTAGATCTCCGACATGAAATTAAGAGGTAGAAAGAAAGGCTTCTATGATAGAGTGTATGACATATATGAAATACTTATTTGCTGGCAAATACTCATTGGGAATAAAAATTTTCATATAATGTGCAAGTTTGTTTCTAATTACCAGGAGTCAACTGCAATAGAAAGTTTTTTAGAGGAGTAAGTTTGTTTCTAAATGTTTTCTCTTTCTGTAAACTTAAGTACTAATAACTTTCTCTATTTAAAATTTTAAATCTGATTTCTATTTGTCATGATATCCAGGCATCTCTGCTGCACTTCTTGGGGTGATGGGTTCTCGTTTCAAGAAATCAGGGAAGGTTTTTCCAGCAGGTATTGTGTCACTTGTGTCACTTGTAATGACTGGTGGTTACTTGCATGGAATTCTGCGTAGTGTGCACTAGAATGTAAATAATGGAGGAGATTTGTAGGATGTCTTGTAAACTTTGCTGAATACTCATCTCCTCTGGTTATAAAATGTCTGTTTTGCCATGTATCAAGACCTTTGTTGTGAAATAAGGATGCCCTGTTTGAACTTCCTTCTATTTCTCTCGTGGTGAATATTAACATACGCACTGCATGGCTGGTTGTTTTTCAACATTGTCTATTAACAGTATTATATGTTAAATAGATATGAAATTTCTGTCATCAATGTATTAGCATTTCAATGGGAAGCATCTTAATTTGGGAACTTGATGAAGTACCTTAATGCTTGATGGAAGGTGTCCCTTGGACGCCTCTGACGTTACTCCTCCAGCGTTAGTTTACGTTTAATAAATTTTGCTGAATGATTATAAAAATGAGACTGTAATATAATTAATATGGTGAATCAATTGAAAACTCTGGTGAGGCCAACTTGATGCTGTAAACCCAGGAACATAACAGAAATCCATTGAATGAGTTGGTGCGAAAGTATCTTCTGCATGAGATTCCGGCGAATGATTTCATAAATTCAAAGAGATGAGAATTTGTCTTATCTTCAGAAATCACATTGTTCTCTTTTTTTTATTTATATATAAAAAAAAAAATAAAAGATCAAAGGCAATGAGGTTCATCGGGATATTTTCGTAGTTAAGCATTGAGTACTCTATCAAGAAGATCTCAGAATCAAATTTATTTGAGATTGAATGGAGTAGGATTATGGAAGGAAGTAAGTTATTTTTTCTTGTTAGACTTTAGTGTACCAAAAGAAGGCTATACAACGAGAAGTAATCTTATCTCTAATAAATTTATCCTTTCATTTTAAAAGGTTTTTAATCTTTATGCTTGATTATTAGGATAGGTTAGCTAAGGATGGAAAGTTAATTATACTTTCAAATTATCAAGTAAGATTAATTAATAATTTATCATTTACTTGAATGATTCATTAATCAACAAAGTCAAAATCATTTTGTTGTATTTGTTTCATTTTTGTTAAAACATATCAAGCGGTAGATTCTCATTATGGATTATTGATACTCTACAGTATTTTATCATCAGCATGGAAAATATCTTAAATGCCTACATTTTTTTTTTCCTACCAAAATGTCTACGTTTAGTTAGCATCCTATAAAACATGAAAATATTTAATATTTAAATTTTTTAAAAAGATATGCTTTTTAATTATTTTGGCTATAATTAAATTGAATACAAAATCTACATGTTCTATGGACAATCTTAATATTATTTAGTCACAAGTTATTTGATAAAAAAAAAATTAAAATTTTTACACTTTAAAGCATAACATGCACGTTTTAAATTAATTATAATTTTTAATTATTATATCTTAAACTTCTCATTTGACAATGGAAAATAATTTCATACTCCATGGAATGTACCATACTCTTATTTAGTATGACAATGAAATAATCTTACATTACATGCAATCTTGAATTTAGGGTGTAATTTTGAATTATGGAGCTTTATTGGAGGAATCGAATTACGCCCTTAGATGGTATGAATTTATAAGGTGTAATTCACAAAATGTATGATTACAAGGTAAATATTAGGCCTCCTAGAAGGCATCATAAAGCAGATATCAGTACATCAATACAATAGATGATTAATTGTCCTCAGTAAGGTACAAGAACAACAGTTTAACAGTAGATACAACAAAGTTTAAGAGGACAATAAACTTTCAAGTTACACTTTCACAGACCCTTAAGTTCAGAAGTTAACATTAAAATTAAAGACAATAGCCAACACATTAGAGTCATACTATTTTCTCTTACACTACATGCAGGCACATGTAAGTTCTTCCATACACCACCACTCCCTACAAAGTAGAACCACCACTCGTTACACTCAGGAGGCAACAATACTCGGTTGAAATTCGTCCTCTGAACATTTGAAGGAAACCAAATCTGGAGCATTTTCAGCACAGAAGTTGTTGTCCATATTATCAGCCATTTTTGGTGTTGATGGGGTAGGATAAGGAGCTTTACTCCCCAACCTATTAGAAGCAAAAAACCAAATCCAATGAGGATTATCAAATTAGTGAGAAATTTCTGTTCAAAAACATAATCTTTTCATGCATTTTAAATGTGCAACAAGCATATGAAGCATAAATTGATGAGAGACCCTACTGAAGCTTAAGACATGGCTGGTAGTAGTACCTGTCTCGACGCTTCTCAAGGAATCGCTGAAGAGACTGTCTGCGTGCAATTGGAAATTCTGAACAAGAAAGATCAAAGAAAATCCAGAAAAGAATTAAATCATTTTTGCATTAAAACAACAGACAACACAATTATTAAAAAAAAATAGTAAAGGACACACATACTGATACATGGTAAAGTTGTTAGCATCTATATTCTAGTGCAGTAATGAGAAGATTACTACCTTGCAACCTGCAAATGGAACTCTTCTGAGCAGGAAAGCAGAGGGCCTGCGGTGAAGCTGCATTATTAGTGGTTCCTTGTGGAGAAGATGGCCTTGTGGGAATGGGTGAAGTGAACTGGGAATGTGAAGCAATCTTCTTCATTTCAGCAGACTTAGCAGCAGCAGCAGCAATAAGCATTATTTCTTGCACCTGTTAGTAAATAAGGGAAAGTAAATATATGAGTTGGACCATACTATAACATGAAAAGCAAAGAGTTGGTATGAAGTACAAAATCTGCAAGATTCACTCATCAACTTTGAAGTTTAGAAAAGGCCTACCTTCTCTGCAGGAATCCCATCATAGACACAAATACTCCCATTAAAGAAAATGGTAAGCTGATTCGTACCAGGAATGGTTTCGTTCAGTCCAGATGTTGGCATTGGCCTCAAAAACCCAAAGAAAAAGAAAAAATCACAGACACATATACAATATCTGTAAGCTTGACATTGCTGGAAAGTATAATTTGAAATTTTCTAGATGCATCAGACTTAAAGCCTTTTAAAATTTTATAAATTTTGAAAAGTGATGAGCTCACTTTAGTTTTGAGAAATATGTCGAGATTGATTTGAAGTGATTCTGGAAGTCTCCACAGTCCAGTATTTACTATGGTTTTTGTGTCATTGTCGTTTAAGGGACCAACATATGTATCATGATTTATGTTAACATGAATGCAAAATTTTAGAGTTTTTCAATGAATTGTTCCTTCAAAGACAAACCCAAAAACAAAGGCATGCAAGAAGTACGAAAATTTTCTCCTTTTTATCAATTTATGAACTCCTTTCTTGTGGATTTCTACATTGAATTCCCTTCTATGGATTTCTCTTCCTGTATGGTTGTATCCTTCATCAAGGAAAAAAATGCCAAAGATGAGCACCTTGTGCATCATAGCCTCAGTTTAGCTCTTTCTTTCAAATAGGGCTCTACCTCAAAGATTAAGGTTCTGATCAGAAGATTTTAATGCCGTAGAATAGAAACTTATGTCAACAAGCTTAATTCATTTCCCTCACCTATGGGTGATTAAAAGTTCCTCTAACTATGTTTCCTCCCAATATGCCTCCTGCTATAAAATTCTTTTCCGGCATAAATAACTTTCATCATTAATTAAATCCCTATAAAAAAAAAGGGCTACTCAACCCAGAAAAGCAGACAGATTTTAATCTCATATTTATGAAAGCTCTAACCATGAAAAATCATATAGTTTATTGCTCAGCTTGAGTTGGTAATTGGTATTCCCTGAAATTATAAATCTTTGTCACAATTGGTGTGGCCTGTGGCTAAAAGCTCATAAAAAAACAAAAAAAGAGAGACATATGAGAACCAAGATTCTTACCTGTTTGCTGAGAAATGTGTGTTTGAGCCATCACCCACGTTATTCCCTGCTGATTTGTCAACTGTCTCTTTCACTTCTCCCACTGAACCCATTTCCTGAGGTTTCTCACTGCGGTTATTGACCCAATCAACACTATCACTAAGATTTGCAGAAACAGGAGAAGATTCTGGAGCCAAGTTTTGTTCTTTCTCTCCTTCTTCTTCAAATTTCTCTGCCTCGGTCTTCACACCTTCGGCTTCAAGTTTTCCTTCCATTGTTAAGATACTCAAACAGATCGATCTGAATGCTTGAAGATTCCAACACCAACTCAGCAGGATTTACAACTGGTCTTTTGGTAGTTCAGCTCTCTGAAGCTTCTAGTTTATCTGTAATGGCCAACCATCAATCATTTTCACTATTTTTTTTAAGGAACATGTTTATTCTGTGCTTCATTTATTTTCTTTTCATTTGTTTTTTTCAATTCTGTCTCTTTGGAGTTGGACAAATAAGAGTCATTGCTCTGACTTTTTAAAATGTTCCATGTGTATGAAAATTCCACATCGGAACCTGACACGTCAATAGTAGAGCCGGCGACAAAACGGTGAGTTTTCCCTTTTGTCCTTCTGTAATTCTGTGTATCTCTCTTGTTTTATTTATTTTATTTTTTTACAAGAGAATTATTATTTGCATCATAAACTTTACAAAGCAAAAAAAGACACACGAGTTTTTTGTATCCGACTTATTTGCCACAAGTGGCACAAGTATCCCACCTGACATGTACACATGGCAAAGACTCATTGGCTGTCTGCATAGTGCATGGTAACAGAGAAATAATAGAGTTAATTTTTATGTTAATTACATATTGGCCTTAAATAGATAATATAATTACATTTGTCTATAAACTAATCAAAGAAATCAGAAATTGAAATCCTCCCATTCTCTGAACTGTGATGCTGGTTTCTTCACTATCGCCATTGATTATTCTCCTTTAGGTACCATTTTCCGCTTGATACTGAACTGATCCTTCTCTTCCATTTTCAGATTGATAGTCTTCTTCGAGCATCTTCAGCAATCAGCAGCACTTGTGGGGTAAAAGTATATCATCCTTAATTAATTTCTCTGGTGTGGTTTACTTCTCTGCTTTTGAGCTCGCCTGAAAATTTCATTTCACTCTTGCTTCCACTCCTCACTTAGGATTCATCTTCGTATTCTATTTTTTTTTGTTCACTAGTATTCGATTGATTTTGGACACATTTACCGCTCTCGATGAACTGCATCTGCATTTTACGCCGTTCATATTTGAGCAACAAAGCTCGGAGACAATTCCTGTTTGAAAATTCTATATCGATTTTTGAATTTCTAGCATCTATGCCACAGATTTTCTCGACAATTAAGCATTACTTGTTTTCTACTTTCTGGTTTTTCTCAGGTGAATTCAGAACTGCCATTTTTGGCTCTCTCTGTTTCTATATTTGAGCAAGTTATTTGTTCTTACAGAGCCGTAATATTCAATTCCTTTCCATTATAAGAACTTTTCAATTTCAGAGTTCACAGCAACTTCCAGAACAACACTTAACGTGTTAGAACCTTTTGCAAATTTTTTCCATTCCATCAGGCTGAACCATATTTTGGTAGTTTTCTGGCTGCTGCTTATGGACCACAGTCTAACGTAAGATATTAGAGTTTTTTTTTCCTTTTCATTATTGTCTGTATTTGTTACCTTGTTTCCAGTGTATTTAGTTTGGTCAAAAGAAGTAGTTGAAAAATAATTGTATACCAGACTTCTAGTGGCATTGGATTTATGGTTTATTTAGAAGTATTTCACATCAAACTGATATAAATGAGTTTATTTCTTCATTGTGATTACTTTACCTTCCAACTTCTGAGTAAGTTTGGCAGGATATTAATTTTTTCCTATGATTAAGAATGGCTTTTGCTTTGTTATGTAATTAACTTAGAGCTGGGGCCAAGCCTCTTTATGGTAAAGTATGGTATTGCATATGGTTTCCTTCGGAAATGGAATTAAAGTCTGAACAAAGCCTTTATTCCCAAGAGATTTCCAAATGGATGTTGTTAGGAGTAAGTGCTGCAGTGCTTGTTATTTTGAACTTGGCCTTAGTATAAGGATTGTGGTTCTTGCTTTGTCCCTAAACTTCTATTAATGTATAATCTGAGACTTTATTTCTCAATTGGTTAATTGTTCTTTTTCTTGAAAATTATTTTCATTGGGTTTGATTTGTTTTAGTTTCTGTCTTAGGTTGGTATGACGTGAAAGCAAAAAATTGATGTAGGACCATTTTTGACAACCTACGATAAGCTATCTGATGAAATGGTGTTACTATTTAGAAAGTTATATACATGTGGAATCATATTGCAGTAGCTACAATTTTCATTAATGAATTGCTCTCTTATTATGCCAGTGATTTATGGTATCTTGTAACTCTATATTAAATGTTTCCTGTTTTTTTCATTTTCTTTTCCATAATTCTGTTTCCCTATCTCTCTCTTTTAGATTACATTGGAAAATCAAGTATGTAAGCCGCCTTCAATACCTTTGGGAAGATATAAAGAAATGACAGGTTGAGATACCTGAATTTGTGAAAAGTCATGATGATATTTTGGAGCATAGACCACTCAATTATGGCATTGAACCAGACCCTTTTCATTTAACTGAGATGCCTTCAATAGCGTATTCATTTGGGAGATACCAGGAGAGATGGACAGCAAGGGAGTATGCGTCTTAGTTTGGTTTCTTAATATCATAGTCTACTTAATCTTTCTGATGCACTCAAACTTTCTACATAATGGTTTTGATGTATTTCATATCCTCCTCTTGTGTAATTTCTAAACCATACTAAATGTTAAAGAGAAACTTTTGAGTTTGTTAATCTATGGAAAATGGAAAATGCTCTACGTTTTCATTTGATTATACATTCATGAATGCACTACCTTGGTCATGTTATCTGCCCTGCTACTTATGTTCCCCTACTGTAATTCATTTCTCTTTATTTATTTACAAATTGTGGCATATGGTAAATAAGTCCAAAGCATACAGCATTTTCAGATTTGAAAATATTGCATTCTTTTCTTTGTTTTGGCGTTATCATTGTCTTTGTACTCTTAAGTACTGTGGTAAGAAATGGTTCTAAAATTTCACATCCTATCAAAAGCGTTATTAGAATATAAACAATTATCCGCTTTGGTTCTGCAAGTTGAAGTTCTGTTTCTTACTCCTTTACTCTCTAGCTAATTTCACGTTGTGGCTATAGTTGTTTATGAATTCTACTTATCTTGGTTTTATTTTTCTTCTATAGTTTTTAGACCAAATCACTTAACTTGATTTTGATATTTTGTTGAATACAGGGTTTTGTTATAAATCTCTCGTTAAAGAAATTTTCTTATCTTCAAATTTTAACAATGATTTCTATCGGAATAAAGCTTTCATAAGCATATTAGGTATTATTTGCAAGAAAACTAATTTAATAATTTGGAAGTTATACCATAATATTAGTGACCTTGATCAATTATCACCATCTAAAATGACAAAATTTAGAGATAAAATATACTTAAGTGCTCATTAAGGTGATCCAATTGTCTACCTGCATGTTCTAAATTAAAATCAGCATGTGTATAGAACTCATGTGTCTCATTTGACTAAAGTAACAAAGGATTCAAATGTGCAATGCAAGTGATCTTAACTAATTAGTCCACAAGAAAAAAAGTGTGAGTCCTAAAGTAAGCTCAATTGATTATTCAAGAACATCAAACAACTTATGACCATTAAATTAATCTCAACTCACTCATAAATTAATCTCATAACACAAACAACTATATATGACTACTAAAATATAATCCTAACTCACTCCTATATTTGACGACTAAAGTAAATAATTTCAAATCGTATAACCTTAATTGTCATAAAATTAGGGTTTAGGATATTTATGTTTTGGTTGTAAAAAAATATTTTAAAAAACAAAACATAATAACTATTGAAAAGGATAACAATTATTACCAAACCATTTATAAAACAAGTTAGTTGAATAGAGAAATTTTCTTTTGGATTAGTTAAATACAAAAAGTTGAAACAAATTAGTACATTGTCTTCTATTTTCTTTAAAAAAATTTTTTGCTTGCCCTCCTCTCCATCTTGTTCTTCTTCACTTTACTACAAGGAATATCACTGATTTTTTTTTTTTAAAAAAAATGAATTGGTTTTTCTTGTTACTAATTCCATTAATATGATAAAAAAAAATTTCTTATTGAGAAAAATATAATTAACCTATGTATTTTAATTTTTTTTTATCTAAGTATTCAAGTCAAAATTTTCAAAATCAAACCCCAAAAAAGTCTACAAAAAAAAAAATCATCTTCTACTTCCTTCCAAACCTACTGCTGTAACCTTCACATTTGTCTTCTTTCTTCTACCTGCACCACCAACCCAAAAAACCTTCCTTTTTCCATGTTAAATACTGAAGCTCATGAACTCCGTGCGCCTTCAAGTACTTTGGACAGGCGCGGCTCATGCTTGAAAATTTTCTCAAGGGAAGAAACAAAGACAAACACAGAAAATAGTGTTCTCTAAGCAGTAGATGTGAAATTGAAGTTTGCACAACATGTTTATCTACCCATAGGGAGGAGCTGAACCCAAGCCTTGAAGAAGCCAAATCAAATTGCAAAAGATTATCTTCTAGTTGATGTCCGATGCCCAATATGATCTCCTCAATAGATTTGCTAGAGAAATTGAAATGGAATATTAGAGTTCCTGAGTTTTAGTCATTTGATTGGGCCAATTTTTAAATATTCAAAATTTTGGGCCAAATCTAAATTTCAACAAAACCAGCTTACCCACTAATTCACCTCCACCTTGTCCTCCTTTCATTGGCTAGCTACTATTTTGTCAGTTGTGGTATTTGTGCCACAAGTGGCAAGGAAGAAGCACCCGAGTTTTTTATATATATTATTTTAGTTTGGTTCACAATAAATTATTAGTTGCACACGATACTTATATTCTGTAATCATTAATGAGAAAAATAATATCAAAAGACAATTAAGTAAGTTAAAAGAATCTCTATTTATGTTGGAAGAATTTATATTTAGTTAGAATTAATCTTGCTCTTTAGATATTGTCATTTTATTTATGATTATATTTGTTTATGAAAAAATTATTCTCTCATGTTAAAAAATAAAATAAACTTATATTTATATTTTTTTAAATTCAATATTCAATAAAATAATTATTTAAAAAATAAATTAGTCTTTAAAAAATTCATAAATATATATATATAGATAATAAAATAGTTTATAATTTGTTAAATATTGAATTTTTTCAGAAATATTTTGTTATAAATATTAATTATTTTCAAAATTATTTTATAGTTAGTATTTTTTCAGTTATTATTTTATTAAATTTTAAATTTTTTAAAAAAACAAATATAAATTTACTCTAAAAAATAAATTGTGATGTAATATAAATTATAAATATATATTATGCTAATTAACTATATATTAAATAAAAGATCAATCCACAAAACATGAAAAAAAGAAAAACTAAAAATAACCATACAGGATACACCTTATAGTTTTCAATTAGTGATGGGCAAAATTAGTAGTAGTTGATTGTTCACGTAAATAACGTTGAAAGAAGTAATAAATTTTCTTTTTTCAAAGTTTATCATCCAAATAATAATTTTCTTCTTTTTATATATACTGGAATCGGACCCCGCTTCATTTTTTAATTAAAAAATTTTAATTTTTTGTTGGAATTTGCGAATTATCTCCTTGTGCATCCAAATGATACCTTCTCCATCGGAGAAATCGGCTGATTCTCTGATTTGCTGATTAGCAGACGTAAAAAGAGCAAATTTTTTGAGGGCTGAGAGTGAGGAAGAAACCCATTTGGCGAAGATAAGAAAATGTCAATGGAACCTCCTCCTTTCCAAGAAGCTGCGCGATGTGATGTCTGCAATAGCAGTTTCAACACTTTCCGAAGACGGGTACCTCCCTTTTCCTTCCCTATGAAGAAAGCCAAGCGATTGATCACAATTGTTTCGCTTATAGCTTACCCAATGCTTGATTCTTTACTTTCAAACACGATTATGATTTGGGTAGAAAGAAATTATAAGAGTAGATCATTAGTTCTTAAATTTTCATGCTTTCTTTCTAGTTTTTGCTAAAAGATTGAGTTTTTCATTTCCTTCTAGCTGTAGCTCAATTCAATTCAGCTCTTTGCTTTGCTTGTAGCAATTGGGGATCTTAAAGAACGAATGTGATTCTTCGATCGTCTTGTTATGCTCGTGAATGCATCTAAATTTATATAGATCATCATATCTTTAAAGAAACTCTGAAGTCTAGTTGCTGTATGTACCACTACCAGCATATTTGGAAGGATCTTTAATAGCTCTGAGTCCATACAGTTCCATTATGCCCATTTTAGTTCTTATAGACTATGACAATGCATATCTGAATAAGGGGCTGATGACTTGACATTCACATAATGCATTGATATCTAGATTGTGTTTAGATGGTGTAACGCCTAATATTGCAGAGGATCAACGTGTTACAGAGTTAGTGGCATTACACTTCAAAGAACATTCAGAATTTAAATGTTATACTCATATCATTGAACTTGGTCTATTAACTATTCCTTTATTTTTTTTGGGAAATATCAAAGTTATCAGTCAATAATTTAAAAATGACCTCGTACCCCAAAAATGAATAATAACAAATTATGAAAACAATTTTAATTATAGTTAACAAAAACCAGGGATAGGAATGAGATTGTAATAAAAATTTGAACAAGCACATAGAAGTGAGTTATGAGATTTAGTTTCTTACTAAAAGTACTGAAAGGATTTAGATATTGGAGTCTCATTAGTGCTGGAGGATTAATGAAACAGACAGTCAGAGTTGCCCTATTTTATGATTGTAGGATACTTTTGATGCAAAATAGTGAACTTAGAAACAAGGACAGGAAAGATGGAAGAAACTGAAGGTGTCTGTTAAAGAATCTATAGAATGAATTGGGACCTGATGAGGGTGAGTGAGATGAAATGCTTCTGTCCTGTACAATGACCAAGTGAATTAGTATGAGTGAGTCACAAATGAAGGTAGTTCTGGTGGTCATGAGCAGCTGTGATAGTGGTAAAATATACAACTGTGATTTTGGTAAATCCAAACTATATTAACAAATTCTGCAGGATATAACAAAGCTATTTTTACTTCAGTGCTAAACTATGATGCAATACCAGCAGTATCTAAAATTCTTATGGAATAAAAAGTGTTGTCTTAGCAATTGAATAAACGCAATTAGTGCTGAACTCTTTTCAATTTCAGCTCTTAAGCAGACACCATCAGATGCAAAACCTGTAAGAACTTATTACTTTTGGAGATTTCCCTTTCCACCTGAGTTGATACTTAATAGGTAGATTTCCCATACAGAATGATCTGTTTAGAAATGAGCATTGTATTGGTTATGATTCATCAAATTTGGTCTAGCAATTTGTGAATGTTAAAAAGATTCTGGTATCTTCTTCTGTGAAGATTTTGGCAAACTCCCTAAAGACTGTGTGAGTGTCTAGATCGTATAAATCTTGCATCAGTTTTAATTGTTCAAGCGCCATGTACATGAAATTCAGTCCAGGATTATAACTTTTTCCAGTATTGGCAATGGACATTATACCTTTATGTGTGATCTGCATGCAGCATCACTGTAGATGTTGTGGGAGAACGCTGTGCCATGAACATTCATCAAATCAAATGGTATGGTTTTATTCCCCCCCAACACCCCCCCTCTTTTTCTTTTTTCCTTTAATTAGTATTGTGGTAGAATTTCCTTCGTTTGGAAAACAAAATCTGGAGGGAAAGAAAACAAGAGGAATGAAAATGGACGGTGAATCTATACAAAGTGCATGCATCAATACATTACTAATTTTCCTTTCCCTCCTCATTTTGTTTCCCTAAAAATCATTAATGAACTCCATGGAGCAATATTTTTCTGTGTAGGCTTTACCACAATTTGGTATTTACTCAAATGTCAGAGTATGTGCTGATTGCTTCAATAATTTGCAGTAAGTTACTTTACTATGAACTTGATAACTTGTTCTATTTCCTCATACTTAAGACTGTTAACTATGCTGCGATGTGTTAGGAGATTCTTTTATTAAGTGTCAATTGTGACTTCCTGGAACTTATTCTAATTTTATTTTTCTGCCTTGTTTTGGTGGAACATTGAATTTTTGACGAAGAGACAGAGCTTGTAATATATTCAAGCTTAAGTGTAAGAATTAAAAGCTGAAGATTTTTCCAAAGCTACATTCTATAGCTATCACTACAAGCCTTGGCTGAATGCTTGATCTAATAATATAGTATGGAGCAGTGCCCAATTTTCAGCCAACTGATTGGTGTAGAATTTTTGTTCGAATTGTCTGCTATGTGGCATTATGTTGAAAGCGTTGCAAAGATACATTAAAGGAAAACCTCATAATGCTTATCATGCTGAATCATGAATATATCTACTGTTTTAGAAATATGAAAGTGCCAAAAATTTTAATTTCAATTAGTTCATTGTTGGGTTATTGATCATTCTTGTTGTCAAACATCTTTTTCCCAAAAAGGAGAATAGGGAGTTACCTCCTAAGAGAATGAAAAGATAGTGAGGAGATGCACACTTGGGATTTATTTTAAAATCATAGCAGTCGCTAATACCATGTAATATTTAGTGATGATGTTAAGATGTGGATTTAATGTACTTTACCGGTGGAGAGAACTATAGTGATTGTTTAATCCTCTTTCTGGGTGAATATAAGGTGAATCTTCATAATTAGAAACTCTGACTCTCTGAGTGAATATTTTAAATCTTTTTGCTTGTCTTATCTTCAAAAAGCTCTCTTGCTCACGCATTTGGTGTGTTGTATCTTAATGTCATATATTGTTTAAGTTGCTTGTCCTTTAACAAATACTTTCAGATACTGGATCTTAGGTAACTCATCCTATGCCGTTCCTGATATGCCTGTTGACTAGGAAAAAATTATTATCTATAAAAAAAAATTAATAAATATGCTTGTTGGCTATGAAAAAATTATTATCTGTAAAAAAATTTAATAGGCAACCAAATAAAGGGAGAAAGAGCTCAATTTTATTATCTAATTTAATTTGAGGGAAAAAGAAAGAAAAGAAGACTAAGAGGACCAGATGAGACAGTGGCAAAGAAAGAGGGTTTTAACTTAAGGTCATCCTAAGGAAGGAGATAGATAGATATATTGTCACAATAAGCATACTCAAGTGATAAGACCTAGGAATATCTTGGTGATATTGCCAGTGGTTCTGCAGTTGGTGGAAACTGGTAGCAGTGGTGGTATCCCAAGGGTGATAGGGTGTTAAGTAACTGAAATCATAGGGCGGCTGAGATGCTAAGCATGTCAATGCTAATAATAGTGGTGGTAATGATTGGGCGGTTTCCCTCACTGCTTGCAATAATGTTAACTGTGAGGTACAGCAATGAAGGTAATGGGGGAATACAGCAGAGGCTTAGGTGCCATGTTACCCACTGGGTGAATGGTCTAAACAACTGGAGGAAGCCCTCTGCCTTTCCTTTGTGAGGTGGAAGTTACTGGAACATCACTGACTTCTATCCCCTTATATAAGATTACTGATATGTTTATCTTCCTTTACTTCTTCTTTGTGGATTTAGCCATACTATACTTGTATTTTCTTTTCCCTCTTTTCTTCTTTTAATAAACTCAATATGTATTCAGGAATCATGCATATATTACTTTGTTGTTTGGCACAGATCTGGGAAGGATGTTGCACAGGCTTCTTCAGATGGAGTAAACAGCGTGACAAATTCAATTTCTAAACTAAACATAAACGAAAATGTACATTCAAAGAATGCTTTGACTGTGGAGAATAATCCTGTATCAAGCATTAAAGAGTGTAAGTGTGGGATGCCTCTTTGCATTTGTGAAGCACCAGCCCCTTCCACTGATGCAATCCCCCAGCAGGTATTAATTCTTCTTATCGTCAGATACTCAAATACATAGTCTGATGCAATTCAATTACTCATGATTTTTCTGCTTTCTCCTCTGTGACAGAAGAATTCTACTTCAGTCATTACACCTCAGTCAAATCCTAAACCAAAGAAATCAGATACCCCAAAAAGTAGAAGCTCCACTTCAAACAGCAAGTTTAGGTAGGGATTGGTTATTGAATCTCTGTTTTTGATGACAATATGGATGTTTTGAACCAATTTTAGCACATAATTTCAATGAATTGTTTCTATCTAATGATCATGATTATTTTCCAGCCTATATCAATTAAAAATTGATCTGATATTTGACTTTACCACAATGTAAAGGAAAGGATTTTCTTGCTTTGAAAGCTGGAAGATTCAGTGCCTTGCCCTCTACATATCTGAACCCTTATATCAATGTGTTAAATAATTCAACTCCCTGTGTGGTGACTATTATAGTGCTATACTCACTTACAACAGTAATACCTTCTCTTTGGTGTCAATAACAATTTTATCTGAACCAAAATTCAATTTCCAGTTGGCTAGAAAGACCTATTGATATTGAATATTATTCATCTTCAACTTCTGATATGTTCTTGCACGTCACGTATTACCTTGGCCACGATAGCAACAGGAAGGGTTGAGTTTTTCTTTCACTAAGTAAAATAAAGTGCCCGGTTGCCTGCTCCCTCGGGTTATAATTCTCATTATGTCTAAGGTCATAGACTGGTTATTGTACATTCATTACCCAATTATGATCTCCAATGCTCTTTGATGTCATTATTTGATAGTTTGTTATGCAAAAATTACAGTTCTACGTTTAACAATGGTACTTCAGACAGACCCCAGTTGGACTATGAAGCTAATGGAGAGGTTTATGCTTATTGATTATTTATAGTTAAGCTATCTTGAAGATCCCATTGTGCAAAAGGATCTTAGTTGCTCCATGTGATGTTCCCAGGGTTTAAGAGAAGCAATTAAAAATGGTGACATTGCTGCTGTCAAGAAACTTCTGAATCAGGTTTTACTCTCCTTTCCTATTGGACAAAACAAATGAACGAGGACTTTAGCCTTTTAGTTTGTTTTTCGGAAGTGGTTTTCATGGATTCTAATATGTGCAGGGTATAGATGCAAATTACAGGGACAAGCAAGGATTGTCTTTACTACATTTGGTACTGCTCTCTCAATCTCTCTCTATTTTGCGCTCATGCATGTGCAAGCATGAATGTAATTCTGTTTTTTTAGCCATATATACATTACTAATTTCTATATTTTCTGTAGGCTGCACTCTTCAATCAAACTGATATAGTTTTCATTCTCATGGATTCCGGGGCAAGCCTGGAGTATAAGAATGCACAAGGTAATTAATCCTTTGTCTTTCTAGGATTCAGCCATCTACAATGTTGTTATTACTGCCATTCTTCTTATACAGTGCAAAGAGAGAAGTAATAAAAATAATAAGGATCAATACTTTTGGTATCCTAACGGACTGCTTCATATTCAGGAGAAACGCCTTTAGATTGTGCTCCAGCTACCTTGCAATACAAGATGCGAAAGAAGATGGAAGAAGGTGGGGCAATGGATCCGAGCAATTGAATAATATACTGTTTGTACCTGTAATCTACTTATGCATTTGGTCTGGTGCCCAAATAGATTACCAGTATCTTTCTCTGTTCTCACAATGAATTTTTTCTTCTTCTATATGATGTGAAAGAAGTTTTAGTTCTTCTCTTTCTGCAATGGCTTGGTATGTAAGGAAGATTATGGATGATGCAGACCTACTCATCTTTGCAGCTCTGCACTTGGGCAGTATCATATGCTTGTTTGATGTATGACATAAGAGGATTTTTGGGTTTGTCTCTGTTGATGACTTGTAAAAGAAAAAAACTTCAGAATGATGTCACGAAAATCCTCTGCCTCAGCTCCGTCATAGCTTTTTGCTAGTGCTATTTACTTTCCTTTCCCACTCTTTCTTTTGCCCTTTTTTCATTGTGACCTTATCTCATTAAGTCACAGTTGACTGTTAATCCTTTACTTTTTGGCATTGTGCTATTTCCCAACACGTTCGCCCCACCACCCTTTTGTTATGTTTTTTCATCGAAGTGATAACCAAGTTATGGAAATATTTTGTGTGGTTTGGTTGGATCTGACTAGGATGGTAGGAATTAACACATGCAATTGGGTCATTCTGACATTTTGTGATTTTATGAAAAGCAAAGCTGACCTGGAGTCATTGCAAGTATGAGTAGGATGAAACCTTTATTTTTCACCAAACAAATCTGACTCGTTACTCTAGAAAAATGTATCATATTCATGCCCATTGTTTATGAAAGTGGGTGTTTTTGTTGAAGTTAGAAAGAATGGTCAATGACAGAGCTTAATTAGTAACCAGGGCACGAAGTTCCAAGTGGCTCACAGGTGGCCTTGGATTGATTTGCTAACATAAAGAACGGCTAAAAGCAGCACAAGAAAAGATTCTGAGGACCCATAATGAAGCGAGATCCAACTGTTTTAGCTTTGATCATATTTTTTTTATTGATAGGGTAACCCCACTCCACACTGATATAGACTAATAATGAATACACGCATCGCAGGCGTCTGAGTCTCAATTACAGTCGGTGACCCTTTATTCCTCCTAATCAAAAAAAGGACGGTGGATGAGTAGATATTTGGAAATTATTTAACAGAGAAAAGGAAAGTGGAAGAGAGTGGAAGTTAAAGAAAAAGAAGCAACAGCCATCAGCAGCACCCCACCCTTGGCTTTATAAAGAAGCCATAGGCCTCCTCTGAACTTCCCCCTTTTCCCTTTCTTCTTTCTCAATTCCTCCATTGTTGCTTACTTGCTTTCCTTTAATGGGTTTCTGTATTGAAGAGTCGATCTCTGGCTTTACTATAGGCCAGGCAATATATGAAGCAGCTCTTATAATTGCAGTTCTGAGATGGGTTTTGTGCTGGGTTTTCAGAATGATCAAAGATAGAAGGGACCGTTCTCTTGAAACCTCAATTGAGCCTTCTTCTTCTTCTTCTACTGGTACTTCATGGGTTTCTTCCCAGATGATAAGAGACAGTACTCTGATTCTGACTACTTTTGGTGAGATTGTGGAGAGGGTGCCAGAGACAGAGGACACTTGTGCTGTGTGCTTGAACCAGCTGACAATGGAAGATGAGGTCAGGGAACTAATGAATTGCTACCATGTATTCCATAGGGAATGCATAGATAGATGGTTGGATCATGAGCATGACAATCACAATCCCACTTGTCCACTCTGCAGAGCCCCTCTTCTAACTACTTGTGCTTCAACACAAAGCTCTAGCTGCTTGCCTCCCCCTCAGCCAAGCTGGGCTGTGGACAGACTTCTCTATATCTTTGGGGATGATCTGCTTCCTTAGACACTTGTTTTGCAACATACTATTACTCTACCTAGCTAGGGCATTCATTATTTCTTCAACTTTCTTGGTGGGTGATGTCAGATATTGCTAGATAGGACTTTGTGTATAGACATAATCTTTTACCCTTACAAATATTGCCTCTCTATTCTTTTCCATTCTTGAATTACATGGCTCTCTATTTACTGTAAAATTCAAAGAATAAGGGCCTCTCCATTGTAATTTCTTTCATTATAAACAGTATCTTGGATTATTTTAGTTATGAGGTTCAAGCACTTCCTCTTCTCTTTCCATATAAACTCATCACATCTATAGTTGAAACATAATCACATTTTGTACAATTCCACTTGGGCAAGTAACTAAATTCATAATATATATATATATATATATATTAATTTTCTTTCTATGTCATCTTCAGTTTTTCATTTAATATTTGTGAGTTCTTCCATGTAATTAAACAATTCATTCTCTTCAACTTAACTAAAGCCTGACAGTAAAGTTGTAAACCACACAATGTCATTATAGAATTTTTCCACTTCAGCAGAAATACAATGCCCAAAATTGTCATTTGAAAATTTAAGAGAAATAAAAGGAAACAAATATGTGTGGTAGTAAAATATGTTAAATACAAAACACAAAAAAAAAAAAATAATTATAGCATATATCTAATTAAAAATCCGTTAAATATATTTTTAAGTAAATAAATTAGCCTCAACATTTTTAAAATCTATATTTCTATTTGAAGATAGTATTTTTTTGGTGATCACATTTTTCTAGAAATATTATTGAATATGTAAGAAAATCCCATACATTGTATGGTGACAAATTACTAATACTAATATATGTATGTATGTTTATTTGAAGTAACATATCTACACAAAATATGACAATACACATCACATACAATTTAATTAGTTTATGATCTTTTAGAATATTGAAGTCTTGAGTTTAAATTTTATTTTTTTTAAAATTACAATGTAGGTATTTTTTTTTTCCTGATGTTTTCAGAAGACTCTTTTGGGCCATACTCAAAAAGTGTAAGAGCCCACCTCAAGTTGGCAGTGGTATGTAAGGCCGAGGGAGTTAAAAAATCTAACTGGTTAGGACTTAGGCCAACTATTAAAATCTGTTAAATGGAGCCCAATTGGGAGTCCTTTTGGGGCTTGAGCCCAATTGAGAGTTAGGAGGGCTAGATAATGAAGACTGGATACCGATAGAGCCCAAAACTGATCCCATTTTATTAAAGATTAAAATATAATTTTTTATATTTTCTTAAAAAAGAAAAGGAAAAAATTCCTTGTCTTGCAAAAGTTATTGATTTAGTTTCATTCTAAAATCTGAAATGAGAGCCTGAAATGGCCTGGGCTCTGGGTGACGATCAGAACTGGCACATGAAGTATATATAGAATTTATAGATACAGACAGATCTACACCGTGCTTTGTCTCCGTTGCTTCTTCGTCTTCTTAGATCTCTCTGACCTTTTGCAGAAAACGCCCACGCTTCCTTGTCAATTGCCATTTCTCAAGGTACGATAATTATCTCTCCCTCTCTCATGCTCTGTTCTGTTTTTCTATGGCATCGAATTCCATGGCTGGAGACCAAGTTACAGAGAAAGGATCTTGTTTCGATTTCTCATGATCTGGATTTAGCTGCATTTCGTCCATTTTGATTTCGAATTGAACAGTTGGTGATCCGTGGGTGTTTGAATTTGAGTTTCAGGGATAGATTGATTGGTTGGGAGAGAGTACAAAATGGCTGGAGGTGCAGCTGGTGGTTTTATAACTCGAGCATTCGAGTCTATGCTCAAGGAGTGTTCAGGCAAGAAGTATCCTGAGTTACAGAAGGCTATTCAGACATATACAGGTTGGCATTTATTTCACTACCCTAGATCCCATTTGGCATTTCCTTTCTGTGTTTTTTTTTTTTTTTTCTTTGTTGTTGTTTAAACCCAGATTTTGGCACACATTATTTCCAATGATCTCCTGTGTTTCACACTTGTTAAGTTTTTTGTGAGCTAAGAATTATATACTTTGAGTGGTGCAACTGGTCTCTGAATTTATATAGTGCTGAGGCTACTGACTGTCTTTTTGTTTCTTTAGTAACTCGGTGTAATCTATTTTCATTTCAGATATTACAAAAGAGGCTAACAAGAGACAACAGGCCACTCCAAGTGAGGCCAAGCAAGCAGCACCCTCAGCGGAAGCTGGGAGGTAAATGTTTTACATAACTTTACTATTGCAATATTCCTGTTCGAATTTTAGCATCATAGATTTTTAGTACAATAGCACTTTGTTGGTAATCATTATTGTATCAAATTGTCATGTGCTAAATTTTAATGCCTTTCGATTCTATCTCTACCACTATTTTCCAGTTTCCTTACCTTAAGGTATTTATTAACTTAGGAAAAGGAAAATGAATCATCCTTAGTTGGTGAGACTAAGATCAAGCTTTCTGTTAAAGGACGTTCAGCCCTTTAATTTTAACTTTCAAATCACTTTGGTTGTAGTACGGTTGAAACTGAAGGTGGGGCTGTGGCTAGAACAGAAGCAGATCAGTCGCAAAAGGTGGAGGTAGAGGATGGTGTCAGGCCTATTGGTGGAAATATTACTACTGTCTTAGCAAATGCTGGGCAGGCACTTGAAGGAGCTGATGCAGAGCTTGTTTTAAATCCACTTCGACTTGCATTTGAGACAAAGAACTTGAAAATCCTAGAACCTGCTTTAGATTGTCTTCATGTATGTGATTGCTTTATTATATGTCCTTACCATGAATGGAGGATGCGAGAGCATCATTGACTGTTTATAGTACTCAAATAGTTTTTAAATATGATCCTTATAATTCTTTGATGGATACTCATGTTTAAATGGTCAAAGCTAACTTATTTTGCTTGATTACTGAAACCACAGAAACTTATTGCTTATGATCATTTGGAGGGAGACCCTGGATTAGATGGTGGTAAAAATGCCCCACTGTTTACAGACATTCTAAACATGGTGTGCAGTTGTGTTGACAATTCATCACCTGATAGGTACGCATCTCTACACATTGGCGTCACTTTCTGAATTTATGTCTTTGTTACACCTGTTCATTTTTAAGAATCAACATGCAGTACCATTCTCCAAGTGCTGAAGGTTCTTCTTACTGCTGTAGCTTCCACAAAGTTCAGAGGTATGTTTATTTATGATAGAATTGAATATTTTTTTCTTGTTTTGTATGCCTGCTATGCTAAAAATACAGTGGACAATACAATCTGTCATGAACTGGTGATCTAGTATACAAGTTTTAGTGTTTATTATATTAGCAGTAAATCATCAGATTTTATGTACCTGTAAATGATTAACATGATCTCTATTCAAGACACAGAGAAAAAAGACAAAAAAACAAAAGAAAGAAAGAAAGACAGATTTTATGAAAAGATCCTAATTTACATGTTTCAGTGATATGATCTTTTATCAGTTTCATTTTTATGAGGATTTTACGTGCATTTTGACAACCATAGCAGAATTAATTGGAAAGAGGTCTGTAAAACAGTGGACTCAGCATTATCTTATCTCCACAATCATCAAATTGTAGAAGTAAGGAAGGAAGTTTGGTTATGGGTTCTAGTTACCTCTTCATTGTTCAGTTTGGTTGGATCTGGTGCTTAAGGGGCAAAATGGATAGCAATTTTCTGTTTTCCTTAACTTTTATGTCATATATTTCTATTTTGTGTTTAAGAAAGAAGGGAGAATAGGTTATTAAGCTTTCAGTGTAGAATGTGACCTCAATTCAGTTTTGATTGAGGCCACTTGGATGCATTGATTGCAGAATGGTGATGAGGATAGTTACTTGTTTTCGTTATAGTATCTGACCTGTTTGTGGCAGCAGTCAACAAGAAAAAAAAAAAAAAAAAAAGTTTCCTCGGTGATATGTAAGGTTAATTCTGAGGAAATATTTATTTGCATATTTGCCCAATGGAAGGATAAAATTTTTATTTTGTCCTGTGGGATAAGATTGAATGATAGTGTTTCTGTTGGTTGCAGAATCAACTGTAGTTGTAGGAAACATGGAAAGCAGAATATTAAGGCTCTGAGGTTTAAGAGTTGGCAGACCCAAAATCACGTTGAAGAACAACAGTGGATATCATGGTTTCAGTGCCCAAGGCACCTGAATGTGACTTTGGGGTTGCATTCACACTATGCCTTTTGTATTTGATTAGAAAGTTTATTTATTTGTTTATTTATTTTTGTGTGTGTTTGCTGAAAGGTATCAAAACGGCACAAAGTGCGGGATGGAAGCTAATTGGCTGTAAAGGGGGTAGAATAGTTAAAGATCAGTAAATTGATTATTTTCTGTTTTCCTGTTGTTTGATTTTTTTGTGTTTCTGTTCACAGTAATATCTTCCTCCATTTGTGTACTTCCTCCTTCCTTGTCTTAAATAAAATTTCTTCTATTATCAAAAAGCAAATCTTTCAGCAAGGCTAGACTGGTAAACAAAGTAAAGAAATATTAAGCTTGGTAATCAGCGGAAGGGATACTTTTTTTTTTTTGATATTTTGGTAATTTCATGTAATTAATATTATTTTGTATTTAGTGCTAAAATAATTTTCTGTTTTAATTTTTAAAATATTTTATGAACTTGTATAATTAATTTTGATTGAGAATGTATTGGTTGTGGAATTATCCTTTTCAAGTTCCTATGGGAAAACTATGCATAACTGATTGTTTTCTGAAGAGAAGAAATGTTATAAATTTGAAATTTTTCCTCCAAAATTTCTGAAAAGTGATTAACAAAGGTTGATTTTGTTCCTTTTGTGTGTTCCAAGATTAAAATAACAAATTTAAGAATAATTATAAAGAATTAATTGAGCGGTGGTGTATTACATATATGTTTTTATCCTGTGTCCATTTGATTCCATGATACTATGATTCCATGTCCCTGCTTGGTAAGGAATGCCAGCTCTTCAGCCTTTTGTAGAAAATATTTGGCTTTTTGTAAGTTGAGCAAGCTTGTGAGCTTGTTTAATTGAGTTTACTGAAGCTCAAGCTCCAGGCCTTTTGCCCATTTATGCTGCTAGCTTCAAGGTTTTGCGGCAGTGCCTTTTGGATTTTATGGGACCTGATTCTGTATTTTTTTTTATAGTTCCTTTTTTAAATTGAAGGATGTGATTATTGCTAGTTCTGAAGTAAGGCATGACAGGGGAAATAATTGATGCTGTTGTGTTTCTAATTATTGTTAAATGCTTTTTAATAAAAGGCACTATGTACTTATATTTGGCAGCTTTTTAATAAATTTTTTTTGTTTATCCAGACTAGGACATTTAATGCATTTTCTTATATGTATGCTAAACATGAGCATTGAGCACTCTCAAAGTCTCTGTGGATTGTGCTAATGGAAAAAAATAAATAAAAAGGGAAAAAAAGAAGAAACTTTGAATTAAAAAGACATGATTACTGAAACTATCATGTTTTGGAGAAAAGACGCAAGCAATACAATTCTGTTTCCTTTCATGTGCGATAGCAATATGTGTACAGTTTCCACACTTAATTCTGTTCAAATTAATTAAAAAAACCCTAGATTATTGATGTATGCAGTAGTCAACTGTTATTGCACTATGTTAAAGAACTTTGGTTGGAGAACTGTTTTCTGCTAGCACATAAAGTTTCAAGTACTCTTTGGCGCTCTGGATTGCTTTTTTCCTCTTTGTTTTGATATATTTAGATTTTATTTCTTTCTCTTCCTTTTTCTTTTTTGTCTTTTTGGTATTTTTGAACCTATATTAATGTTATAATGCCCTTGCTTAATTCATCAGTGCATGGGGAACCTTTTCTGGGAGTTATCAGAGTATGCTACAATATTGCTCTTAACAGGTACTAAGAACTTATATTTTTTCTTAAAGGGTTGTAATTGTCAGTCTATAGTACTCTGATCTTTTGTTTGGATTTGTAGTAAGAGTCCCATAAACCAAGCAACGTCAAAGGCAATGTTGACACAGATGATCAGCATCATTTTCAGGAGAATGGAAACTGATCCGGTGTGGAATTTAAATCCCTTAGCATTCTGCATCTTTGGCTTATTGCTTCTATCGTGTATCCATTAGTAATTTCTATCAGAATATCCAGGTCGAAACTTCATCTGGTTCTTCAACAGAGAATTCAAGCACAAAAACTGAGGAAACTTCCTTGGGGGATTCAAATGACAAAGAAATGACATTAGGTGATGCACTCACCCAAGTCAAGGATGCATCCCCAACATCTCTCGAGGAACTTCAGACTCTTGCCGGTGGTGCTGATATCAAGGTAAACTTCATCCCTGTTTACCAGTGCATTTTTTATGGGATAGGGTAGTGTACTTAGCCTCTCTTGCATGTCAATATGTTTTTAGATGGGTTTCCTTAGCAGATTTGAAAAGGGATTGGAAGGCTCTTATGAGCTGATGTTATTCTGTTTTCCTTTTGTTAGGAGGACTTCTTGCCCTCCTTCTTTGTGCTTTTCTCTTTCATTCTTCGTCTAATACAATTCTTCATTTATCTAAGGAAAAAAAAAAAAATATATTTGTACGTTTATGCATCGAATTTGCTATGTGCTGTACTTTTTTTGACCAGATTGTATCGTGTTGTACAGGGCTTAGAGGCTGTACTTGACAAGGCTGTGCATACTGAAGATGGAAAAAAGATAACACGGTATGTAACTATGGGATATGATATCATGTTTAGGATTTTCTACTGTATATTTCAGAATAGTTGCTCAGGCTGTTAGTTTCATTTCTGTCAAGTGGGATTGATCTGGAGAGCATGGGTATAGTACAACGTGACGCACTATTGGTATTCCGAACTCTTTGCAAGGTTGGATCCCTCACCATTATACTGTCCTTACAGTCACCAACTTGACATCTTTTCTTTGCTAATGCACCAACTTGACATCTTTTCTTTGCTAATGCACCAACTTGACATCTTGTAAACATTTCCTACACTCCCTACCTTAAATGTGGCAGATGGGTATGAAGGAAGATAATGATGAAGTTACATCCAAGACACGGATATTGTCTCTTGAACTTCTGCAGGTTCTATAGTTACCTCAACTTCTATTTGAGTAATTACTTGCTGCATGCAGCATAATGCATCAAAACATTATCTTACGTACTTGGAGTCACAGAAATAATTAATTATGTGCTTTACCCTGTTAATTGTGGGAATTTTGTTGGTCTTCTGCTTTTCTTTGGCAGACATGGTGTTTAATGATTTTGCAGTTGGTTAGATCTGGAATTACGGCTAATGTTGAGATGATGGGAGGAAATGAACCTTAATAGTTCTTGTTATAAAAACTAATTTTACATGTAACGTTGCAAGACTTGGTGACTAAATATAAAATAATCTGGTATTCAAGTGTTCTGTTTGAAAGAACAGCTATCTTCTGGGCTTTTAATTTCTATCATGGAAGTGTAATCATGGACATATGAGGGTTGTAATAGTTTGAGGCCACTAATAGAATATATAAAAGTTGATATTTGAAAAGTTATGGTGATGCTGGCAATATTTATTAGTTTTTCCTAGGATTTACTTTTTGTTCAAGAAATAATAAGACAGCAAGCTTACTCCCCATTTTGTCCATTATAAAGCTAGATTATATCATTATATCCACAAGTGAGATTGGGAGTATGGTGTTGGAAGAGGATTGGGTTCATTATAGTTTCCTGTATGTGTCCTAACTTGATAGGCCTTTCAAATGCAATATTGCATTATGAAGTAATGATTAATGAACGCAAACACATTAGATGCACACATTATATCAACTTGCAAATTGAAGAAGTTGATGATAAGTAGTTTTTATGAAAGATAAAGTAGATAGGAGAAAGGTTGATATTGATTGCCAAATTTTCTTCTTCTACATTTGCCCTTCAGGATCCTCAGTTTTTGAAATTCCTAGTCAGAGGGTTCATAGTTACAAATCTTTTTTTTTTTTATTTTGGCAGGGTTTGTTGGAAGGAGTTAGCCATTCATTTACGAAGAACTTCCACTTTATTGATTCAGTGAAGGCATATCTTTCATATGCTTTGTTGCGAGCTTCAGTGTCACAATCTCCTGTCATATTTCAGGTTTAGTTGAAGCAGATTGTCTTTCTTCACTTATCTTTGAGGATCTTTATGAATTTTCTTTTGATCCTCTTCTTTCTTTACAGTATGCAACCGGAATATTCTTGGTGCTGCAAATGCGATTCAGGGAGAGTCTCAAAGTATGCATAATGTTTTCCAGATCTTACAGCAACTTCTTACCAAAGCAATACAGTTAAATTGATGTATTTCATTTATTAATAAACTCTACTGTTTTATTTCCAGGGTGAAATTGGCATCTTCTTTCCCTTGATAGTTCTAAGACCACTGGATGGTTTAGAATTTCCAATCAACCTAAAACTAAGTGTTCTTCGGTATAATGTCCTTCCTTATTCATTAAGAAAATGCTTGTACTATGCATGACCATTGCTATGCTAGTAGACCTTATTGACATGTTGGGTTGTCAATATGTTATTTGCCATTCCTTTTCTAAATACTAATTTTGTTAAGTGTGGGTTTGCAGGATGCTGGAGAAAGTATGTAAGGAACCACAGATGCTTATTGACATTTTTGTGAACTATGACTGTGATCTTGAGGCACCAAACTTGTTTGAACGAATGGTATAATCTTACATATTAATTTGTATGGTGTTATTAAGATCATAGAGGTTATAGTTCGCTCTGATGAAAATAAAAATCTTTGTTGTCTTCCAATTTGTTTTGTAGGTTACAACTCTATCCAAAATAGCTCAAGGAATTCAAAATACTGATTCAAATTCAGTTGCTGGGTCTCAAACAGCTTCAATTAAAGGTTCATCACTTCAAGTAGGTTTAGTTGTTGTTTCTTGACTGAAAATCACTATGTAATTGAGCAGCCATTTCTACCGAAGTTGCTGGGTGATCCTTATGTTTAAAAAACTTTCCAGTGTCTTGTGAATGTGCTTAAATCACTGGTTGATTGGGAGAATTCACGTAGAGAATCAGAAAAGTTAAGAAAGAGCAACCTGCATGAAGGGGTTTCAGCTGAAGATTCTGTTGAAATAAGATCCAGGGAAGATGTAACCAGTGATTTTGAGAAGGCAAAAGCTCATAAATCTACATTGGAGGCTGCCATTGTGGAGGTAACCAATCATATGTTCTTTAAATGCTTTAACAGGGAAGGGAATATTTTCTAGTGCACTTATGAAATTTGTCTTGACCTTTAATTATGAGGCTGTAGTTGGAGGCTGACTGTGGTTTTAATTATCTTTTAGTTCAACAGGAAACCAAATAAAGGGGTAGAGTATTTAATATCAAATAAGTTGGTGGAAAACACACCTGCTTCAGTAGCTCAGTTCTTGAAAAACACTCCTAATTTGGACAAGGTTGTGACTCTCATCTAATATAATTTAGTTTTCGTTCTAACTTTAGACTCAAGTTTTGTCTGGAATATGTAACTATTTTTATTTTTACTTTTTTGCTTTCAGGCTATGATTGGTGATTATTTAGGTCAGCATGAAGATTTCCCCCTTGCTGTCATGCATGCTTATGTAGATTCCATGAACCTTTCTAGAATGAAGTTTGATACTGCAATCCGTGAATTTCTTAAAGGGTTCCGACTTCCAGGGGAAGCTCAAAAGATAGATCGTATCATGGAAAAGTTTGCAGAGAGGTAATGGTTTTTGGTACATGCAAGTGGCTTTTCTTTCCTCCTGCTCAGGTTGGGTTGTTGGTGTCAAGTTGTATGGATGGGCATATAGATGTATTTATTTCTGTATATATGTGTTGGAGCCTCCTATGATGCTGAACTTCGATAAAAGTTAGTATTCATGATAATTTTAAGTGCCATCTTTCTTGCTTTAAAGGTTCATTCAGCTTTGTTTGCAGATATATTTTGCCTTTCTATTCCTTTGGCCTTGTTTCAAATCATTTATTTGTATATGCAAAGAAAAGAAAATCTTAACTGTCTTGCTTGGTCATCTTCCAGTGGACTGGTATTGAGATGTTTCAGAGTGTTTCTTTACCTTAAATGTCAAATCTTGGTTAATTATCATGTCAAACTGATCAAATTATAGACCAATGACTCTGGTTAATTTAGAATGGTGGCGACTCTTTATACTCCTTTTAGCATATTTGTCGACAGTGCATATTCATCATTCCTTGTTGCTGTGGATGTGATATACTTACTAGTGTCACTCGCTATTTTGGAGTGATAATTAGAAAACTTATAGTTTGCATCTGCTATTCATATAATATGCCTGGAAACTTAATTGTGAATTCTTGTAGGCTTCAGTGTAGTGTTCTTGCATGAGAAAGAAAGGCATGGTTGATGTTTTACATATATATATATATATTGGTTTGGAAAGGAAAAATATCAGTCTGATTCATCTATCATGGGCATTCTACATCTTCTGATAATTTGGCTTTTGTACTAATAGCAGTAAAATTTCCTTGTGGATCTGTTGTCTATGGCAGATATTGTGCAGATAATCCAGGTCTTTTTAAAAATGCAGATACAGCATATGTTCTTGCATATGCTGTTATTATGTTAAATACTGATGCACATAACCCTATGGTGTGGCCTAAAATGTCCAAGTCAGATTTTATACGCATGAATGCTACGAATGATGCTGAGGAATGTGCCCCTACAGAACTTCTGGAAGAGATCTATGATTCCATTGTCAAAGAAGAGATTAAAATGAAAGATGACACATCTGTTATTGGAAAAAGCAGCAGACAAAAGCCAGAAAGTGAAGAATGGCGGCTTGTCAGTATTCTTAACCTGGCTCTCCCCAAAAGAATGTCATCAGCAGATGCCAAGTCTGAGAGTGAAGCTATCATTAAGAAAACACAGGCTATATTCAGAAATCAAGGTGTGAAAAGGGGAGTTTTCTACACTGCTCACCAGATTGAACTTGTAAGGCCCATGGTAGAAGCTGTTGGTTGGCCTTTGCTTGCTACTTTTTCTGTAACTATGGAGGAAGGTGAGAATAAGCCTCGGGTTGTCTTATGCATGGAGGGCTTTAAAGCTGGGATACATATTACATTTGTGCTTGGAATGGATACCATGCGCTATGCATTTTTAACATCTCTTGTCAGGTAGCTATCTGTTGTTCCTGCTCCCGCCTACCAATTCTTTTTGGTTTGACCATTAGAATTTATTTTGGTCTTTTATTATTGTGAGCTATTAGCGAAGGACAATGCTTTGTGCATGAAAATACAGTATGGAAATTCTGATGTTTGGGCAATTGACCGTATGTATTAAGTTTCTTTCTTAACACCTCAGGTTTACTTTCTTAACACCTCAGGTTTACTTTCTTGCATGCTCCAAAGGAAATGCGTAGTAAAAATGTGGAAGCTTTGCGGACACTGTTGATTCTTTGTGACTCGGATATGGATGCCCTACAAGACACATGGAATGCCGTTCTGGAATGTGTCTCTCGTCTTGAATTTATAACATCAACTCCTGCAATTGCTGCCACTGTCATGCATGGATCAAACCAAATCTCGAGGGATGCTGTCATTCAATCTCTTAGAGAGTTGGCTGGAAAACCTGCAGAACAAGTATTTGTAAATAGTGTTAAACTGCCAAGTGATTCAGTTGTGGAATTCTTCACTGCTCTTTGTGGTGTATCAGCTGAAGAACTAAAACAAACTCCAGCTCGTGTTTTCAGTCTGCAAAAGCTTGTTGAGATTAGCTATTACAATATGGCTCGTATACGTATGGTATGTCTTTAATCAACTGAAATTGAACATTATTGCTTCTTCATGTTTGATGTGTCTTAGTATCCCTCCTCCCCCACCCACCCACCCACCCACAAACCGAAAAAAAGATGTGTCCTAGTCTCAAATTGTTCTTTAAGGATTTTTTTAACCTCTTCATGTTTGACAATGCATATGTCTATTCACTTTAGTACTCAAACAACTACTGTGGAATGATTTGAAAATGTGATTATGTTGGAATCCCGGAAGTTATGGGATTGAATCAGGATTGACAATCAAGGAGAATGATTGACTTTCCGTATATAGCTCATTTAATAGGATAGCTATAAATCCCTTAGATTAAGCTGTATTTATTTGTAATTTCCTAGATTAGACTATTTCTGATTTTGAGGGATTGATTGGTTGTATCAAATCCCTATAAATTCACAGCTCCTTCACCATTTAGGTAAGGAAGCCAATACAGAATTTCTACATGGTATCAAAGCACCGATCCATGAACATGGAGAATTCTGAAAAAACAACCTCTGAAGTTGTATCCTCCATGGCAAACCCTTCGGTGAGTGAGAGTTCCTCTCTTATGAGCTCCTCACTTATCATCACCAACCACAAGTTAGATGGTAAAAATTTCCTCCACTGGTCTCAATCTGTTCTTATGGTGATTAGAGGCCGTGGAAAAATGGGCTACCTCACTGGAGAAGCCAGCAAGCCCAAAATTGATGATCCCACTTATGCAATGTGGGAACTCAACAATTTCATTGTGATGTCATGGCTCATCAATTCGATGGAGCCTCGCATCAGCGGAACCTACTTTCTTTTCAAGACAGCAAAAGCCATATGGGATGCTGTCAAGGAAAACTACTCTGATCTAGAGAATGCCTCACAAGTTTTTGAGATCAAGATTAAACTCAAAGACACTCGGCAGGGCAACCTTGATGTCACCAGCTACTATAACTCTCTAAAGGTATTATGGCAGGAGCTGGATCTGTTTTATGAAGCAGATTGGGGAGATGTTGATGATATCATCAAGTTCAAAGCTCACCTTGATAAGGAACGCTTGTATGAGTTCCTAGCAGGTCTGCATAAGGATTTGGATGAGGTTCGTGGTAGAATCTTAGGGAGAAGACCTCTGCCAGCCATTGGAGAGGCATTTGCTGAGGTTAGGCGTGAAGAAAACAGAAGAAGGCTGATGTTAGGAGACAAGGATCCTAAAACTGGCCAAATAGAGGGTTCTGCCCTTTACACCAGAGGTTTTTTAGAGTCTAAATTCAAGATAGACAATGAAAACAAACATAAAAAATATGGAGAAAGACCTGTATGCAGCCACTGCAAGAAGACTGGACATACCCGAGACACTTGTTTCCAACTCCATGGTGTTCCACCAGGTTGGAAGCCAAGGAACAAGAGAGAAGGGAAAGCTCATCAAGTTACCTATGAAGAATCCAGTGGAGAGGATGTTGCTAATGTTCAGTTAACAAAGTCGCAGTTGGAGGTTCTACACCAGATCCTTGGCCATTCCTCATCTCCTATGTGCACCTTAGCTCTAAAAGGTACTGCTAATTCTGTTTCTACCCCTGACCTAGAACAATCAGCTCCTTGGATATTTGATTCAGGAGCCTCAGATCATATGACAGGTAACTCATCTCTATTTTCTGCTTATACCCCTTGCAAACATGATTTTCGGGTAAGAGTAGCAGATGGTACCAGATC